>JALLBB010000055.1:0-30470 GCA_036939735.1 Discostella stelligera | reverse complement strand
GCAATAGCAATCAACCAGCCACGATCTTATTCTACCAAAATGCACGCATCCATCTATATACTCTAGCATCCAAATTCTATCTCTACCATCGACCGCATTATCGCAAATCGTCGTATCATCTGGATTTACTCAACAATCTCTCCAACGTGGCCATTCCTGGCACTCATCATGGAATCATCATCCAACGACGACTACTACTACAAGGAGAAGAAGAAGAAGAGGAAGACAAAGTTATGAGTGGCGCCACGATGATGGATCATTGTACGCATTGTCAATTTTGGCAAAGAAAAAAACGGAGCTTGGACGTTGGTGGAGGAAGAATGCAAAATCTCAGAATAACCAACGACGACGACAAGGAGGAGATGATGACCTGAATGAATGAAAACATCCTACCACCATGGGGGTAATGAACCTTATAGAAAAGAAGCATTCCACTCATTGCGATTATGATGATGATCTAAATGACAACGACTCGTTGCCACTTTGGAAATGAATGATGACAACAACGTCAACAATATCCAATCCGACAACAAGGTGGGAACCATAAACAATGAATTGTCTGCCTTGTCCTGGAATTACAGTCAGGGTGGATTTGATCACTTTGATGCATGGGAGGTCATGCGTGACGAGTATGCACCCAAATTCGGGTACCATGTTACCGACATGGAGGGCAGCGTTGTTGCATCCTCCTCCAATGCTGGGGCCAATGCTACTTGTCACGTCGACAATGATGACGACAACTCTCAGCCACATCGGCCTTTCAAAATACTAGGCACAAGCACGTACGACGCCTCCGCCCTGCCACACGTCCTCAGTCCGCCGCTGATGGATTGCCTCCTCAATTTTGTTCCGGAACTTTTGTGGAATTGCAATTACTGGCTCAAATATTCATTGGTGCAGGATGGTGCCAGTCTCGACATCTTGCGTTGATACTGTTGGGCAACAACTCAATACTTGCCATCGAGATGACAAAAGGAGATGTCTTTGGCTCATTCACCTCCTCGGCATGGACGTGTTGCCGTCATCATACCACTGGTAGCAACGCCACTGGTGTTGGATAGATATGGATGAATGTTGTGAAATAATTTCAATATTGATTATCAGTACTAGGGTGAGTTCTACAATATCAATTCACATGGGTGTACTAACTATTTGGATTCATATATCTCAGACTCATCCTCGTTGTCGCTCTTGTCATCATCATCATCGACATCACTCTCACCCTCACTGTTGCACTCGTCATCGTCATCAATCTCTTTGTTGATATCTTCATCATCATCAGCAGCAGCATGACGGACAACGGATAGAATGAAGGTACATACCTCTCTGCTGTACCATACAATAGTGTACATTTAAAATAAAATATGTCATACGTACTCCAGCTCTGAGTAAAAAGGTGTAATTTAAAAGGTGTAATTTCAATTCACACATATTTCAAACCTCTGGACGTGATGGCCTGTAACTCAATGGGAAACGAATATTGTTGGTTCTGAATCCTACAGAACCCTTGACAGAGAGCCCCAGCATACACCACGTGCATCATAGCACAACAATTCCACTGCTAGCCCCCAAACAGTGATTTCAAAGGTGTGATACACAAACTGGTCAATATCCTACTGCAATGCACAAACTAGTTTTTGACTTGTAACTAAGGCTCTTTTGTTTTCAAATTTAGTCAAACAAAAATGGGGTTGATCCAAGAGGGATAGGACAGACAATGATAATAGAAATATTATACTTATTAATAGTAATATTATAATAATAAAACAGTAATCTAGTGATCAAGAACGGGGAGCAACTGAAGCAAGGTTGTCGTCGTCAGTGCGTATCCTATGCTCTTGTCTCATGTTTTGTAAGGTTTACACTATTTAAACGCAGTAGAATAATATTTTACTTAGCTCACAATTTTACTTTTTAAGCTATCAATTACATTCGATTACATTCACTTACATCTAGAACGGAAATTACGAGGAGGACCAACTTTCAAACTCGTGAATATGACCAAGAATCAGAAGAATTCCAACTCAAATTCAAGCTCAAACTCAAAATTCAGGTATTCGTTTCAAACCACCCAAGCCAAGCAAAGACACCGTCAAGGCAAAAGTCTTCAAAGATGACAACACAGAGGTTTGATAATGGTAATCTTGTTGTGTTAATGAGCTGCATGGTTGGACTTGGAGACATGTACGGGCTTGGATTGATGAAAAAAGCAAAAAGCTAGCACAAGTGATGGCTCAAGAGCTGGATGATCAAGTGCGAGAAGAATGGCAAACCATCATGGGTGACATTAACAACTGAGACCAAGCAGACATGAAGGCAGTTTTCATCCAATCACTCCAACAGTTGGGCACGAAAATATTTGGTCCAACAGCATTCAAAACGCAATGCAGGGCAATGGAAAAGGGCAACATCAAGATCTCCGAACATGACCTTTGCGCTGGCACTCACCAATTATTTCAAATCAATTGCCTCTTGCAGTCTTGCCATACCTTGGAACTTATGCAGAGGAGTACTCTCTCATTGAGCTCAACAAGATTATTGTCAAGAGCCCACCAGTAATCGCACAAAACAAATACCTCAAAGATGGCAGAGACGATCTTGAAGACCAAGCAGACATCCTGGAAATGATGACGCAACTTGATAAAAAGTTCAGATTAAAGAAGGAATTTGCAGAATTAGAAAAGAAGGGCAACAATGGGAACAAAGGAGGCAGCGGTGATGGAAAGAAGAAGTCATCATCCAACCCATGTCGCAAGCACGACGGTGCTTACAAGTGGAAGGATTGCCATGACAACAAATCCGGAGACAAGTTGAAGGGAGACAAAGACACAAAGAAGGATGACAAGTAGAAAACTAAGAAGGACGACTTACATTCTACCAAGTCTGACAAGACTCCAGCAAAGAAGTCTACTCCAGTCATTCATCTCGGTGCATCTTGGCAACCATGTCAAAGTGGAGGAGTTTGATCCTGACTTATCTTATGAGTTGGATCAGTCAGCAATGATGGTGAACTGCATGTGCAATGCTCTTGCCAAGGACGCTCTGCAATGAGGCATCCAATGGAACTACCATAACAGGACAAATATACTCCCTTGGGAATTGTCAGCGGTCTTCTTCAGAACTGGCAAATCTACATCAGACCCTGCTGAACAACTTTGACTTGCCCTGGGCCGTGTTCAGGCCAAGTTGTTCTTGGTATAGGAAAAGGCATGGTCTCCAGCACAGTTTGATGCAGTTGCATGGACATCTCTCCATGAAACTCTCTGTACCAAACTGCTTGCATTCTGACTATGGCTCTTCAAACAACACTCCAATTTCTGTGCAACAGGCATCCAGATGAAATGCTGCAAACAAACTAATGATGATTGCTGCCCTAGCTACTGGCGAAGGAAAGAGAGAGCTAACCATCTATGTTGCTGCCCTACTGAGGCCCGCACTTTGCTGCTTCATGAATCTGTCCGTGAACTAGAGCCATGGCTATGCCTGAACAACAATATAAATGACAAACTAGCATACTGGATTCCGGAATACATCTGTGCCCACAGAGCAATTAAGTTCGTCAACCAATCCCAGGACCTCATAGGATTAAGAAACGTTTTGGAGGGCCTAGTCTCCAGATGCTTCATCCCAGTCCAGGAGGAACATCTCCTGACATCCTCATCCCGTCTGTTGGCTCGTATGTGGATGCGATCTCTCATCTCAAAGCTGATCCATATCTCACATACGCAATGGTTCCTACAAAACTTTATGCTTCATGACTCATGACTCTCAATCAGGGTACCTTAGACTGAAAGAAAGAATTGATCTACTGAATAAAATAAAAGCACTCAGCAATACCCTGGCGCACAAGATCCTAGAAGAGAGCAGATTCCTGTTGGACATTGACACCAACTCCCTGGCAGAGGGTGATGTGGATACTCAGGACTACTGGATACAGGCAATGGTTGTGGCATGGGCAGCACTGGGAAGGCAGCCCACCTCTGCACACTCCACAGTTGTGCCGAATCCATATCTCACTCAGCATGGGTCCTTTACCTTGCTAGAGGAGAAACAACAGGAGACACATTTCAGGTGGGGTATGATACATGGGCACAATATGGTACCTCCGCCTCTGGCAACAGGAGTGTCTGAAGCTCACAGAGCATCCAACTTAGCCTCCAACCGTAGGAGGAAGCCTGACTGAGGTAGAAATCAATCAGCTCTGTTCAGAGGATGCAGACTCATTCTGTTTCTGGCTACAGTGAAGCCGATGTGTGCTACTACGGCAGGATTGCTGTGGTGTAAAACATGGCAATGGAAAAGTTCCCTAATCTTGCAGTATACAGTGTAGCTGTTAATTTTTTAATTATTATTATTATATTATTATCAATCCACGATGCAATTATTGCCAATCCCTTATTGCCCCACTTGAAGTAGAGACATGGATCCACTATGCTTTGCTTGAATCCCATGTTCTGCATTGCCTTCAGCAATTCCCACTAGAACACCATTGCTGCCTACTTAAGCCCATATGGCATCTTCAGCAACTTAAATAGCACATCTCCCAGGTAGTATTTCTTCCATCCTTGCAGGACCGTCGTAAAGATCTGCTCACCATCTGAGATCCATCCCAAGAAGAATACCCCATAAACATCATTTAAGTGTGCTATCCACCCAGCAATGACCATCATAATCATTATTAGTTGCATTTTCTTCTTTGTCACACATGTCATACAAATGTGTCATAGTAGTTGCTTATTGTACCCAGATTCCAGGCCACAATCTTGTCGGTTTCTAGCTCGTATCACATATTCTTTTTTTGCTCTTGATCCAATGTTCTCACGACAGGAATAATCGGTTCCTCATTGTCCAACTCTGATTCCAAAGAAACTTCTTGTCATCCTCATCATCATTGTCTCCAACACCCTCTTCATCTCTGATATAAGTGTATTTGTCTGCAAATGCATTGGGCTAAAAAGTTTCCATTGGGTCTTCCAAATAGACAACTGGTTCCAGTTTCTTGCTTTCAGTGTTTGGCTTCTTGAAATACATTTGCTGCAGCCAGACCACATCACTTGTCTTGTGCACACTGTTCTTGAGAGGGTTCCACATTTGGTAGCAAATTCCTTTGTGGCTGTTTGCATATCCAACAAAAATACAGGTTTCACCGTAATTATCAACCTTGTTCACCTTCTTGATCTTGACTGTTCCAGCTTCACCCCAGGTTCTAAAGTGTTTTGTAAACT
Organism: Discostella stelligera; assembly: GCA_036939735.1. Lineage (NCBI taxonomy): Eukaryota > Bacillariophyta > Thalassiosirophyceae > Thalassiosirales > Thalassiosiraceae > Discostella > Discostella stelligera. The sequence goes on along the minus strand of JALLBB010000055.1, from coordinate 25,245 downwards.
TAGGAAGGGGGTACCCAAAGTGCTCAATCTGCACTTTCACCATCCAATCAATGCTGACTACCTGCAACCAATCCAACTTAGTCACCATCATTGCCACCTCTGGAAATAATACCCATCACCATATCCGCAGGATGTTGGCATCATTCATAGCTGCTCTTGTTCTGTGCACTATGTTTGCAAATTTCTACTCTACCAGAACAGTGTACTTGACCTGGACAATTTCATGCATTGTTCAAGTACTCTATTTTTACCTGCGTTGTCCATTCATAGTTTCTTTACTGGTTTACATCTCCCCACTTGTTGTTGTAGTCGTATGCAGAATGGCTTGATCATCTTGTCCTTTGCGTTGTAAAACAAGTAGATTCCAAGATTTGTGTACTTGTCAACAATGATGCTCCATGTCGTCATCATTCCAAGTAAACCCTCCGGCGGCTTCAGCTGCAATTGGTTGGTGTACAATCCCCCATTTGGTTCTGTTGCCTTCTCTCCAGTCCCTACCTTTGCCACGTTCTTCTGGTGTGCTTTTGCCAATACGCAGCTCTTGCATGGCGTGAGCATACCTTGCATCTTGGTGCCGAGGTACCATCCTGTCTCTCTCATTGCGTGTTCTCCACAGTGCCCAAGCATCTGGTGCACTTTGTGTACCAGTCACTTTACTTGTGTATTGGTAGGAGCCGCCACAGCTGCTTTGTTACCTGTTTTGGTACACTTATATTACCCAGAGTGTATTGCTCCCTTCTCAGTTCCAATGATGATATCAAAGTGCACCTCCTTGCCATCACCTTGAGACATGATGATCCAGCTCTCTTTGTTGCCAGCCATTTTCCAGCCCTCCTTCATCATCTTTGTCTAACTGTAAAGTTTAAAGTTGGCACCACACAAGTAGCTCACATCTTTCATCACCTTTGGTTGCAGCTGATGCCCATTTTTGTTGTGGGGAATCACCAGAATATCCATCGCTTTTGCTGATGCAACTGGCACTCTGTGCATACCACTTGTTGCAGAATCACCATCACATAGGTTCCATCCACCCAATTCATGACCAATACTGTACCTGGAGGCATCAGTATCACCAATCCACACATTTGGTGATTTCAATAGTTCTGTTTCTCCCTCCCAGCCCAACCTCTACCAATTCTGCCATTGCGCCTGCATGCAGCTCAGAGTTTCCAAGGGTCAGAGGTCATCTGTCATTATGCCCTATCAGGATTGGTGCTTGCATCCATTCCAGCTAGCCAAGTGTCAATCATCATCTGTCGTTATGTCCCCGCAGCACTGGTTCTGCCATGACTGTTGGTTGTTCCTCTGACACCAACTCAGCCATGCTTTCAAAGAACCCGGTACCCCTTGCAAATAGTGGTTCTGTACTGTTCTTCCGATCCTGGTATGCAGCATCCATATGCTCCAGGCCAACATCCAGTTCCAATAGATAGTTGTTGCCCGTGGAATATCCAGCTTCAACCTCATCAAAGTTTTGGCTTATGTTCAAACTGAGACAGTTGTCAATCATTTTGCACTTCATGAGCTCTTCTTCCAGGTCAGTGGATACCAGAGAGTATAACAGAGAGTTGACTGCACTCAACAGCACTTCTCATACTGCAGTGCTGCCTGTCTCACCACTGTTCTTATTATGCACATATCCTTGGCCCACTCTGGACTCTGGCACTTTCTCAGGATGTTTTGTCCAGTAGTTAGCTTCAATATGTCCCACTTTTCCACAGTGTTTACATTTTTTGCTAGACATAGGTGACACAGATACTCGGGCTTTCTCTGTCAAATCTGTCTTCCCGCTCTCATTGCCTTTCTAATTCTTGGGACAGACTTTTGCCGTGTGACCAACTTTGTGACACTTATTGCATTTACCCTTAAAGGTGCCAAGTGCAAGTGTCATTTCCACATTGTCTTCATTTGCTTTCTTGTTGCCATTATCATGGCCTGCCATTTGCCAAGTCACTTGCATCTCCTCACACATAAGATCCATTGAACAGATCACCAGGCTGTACTCCTTTCCCCCTATCATCTGGACAAGCACTTGGCGCTTCTCATCAGTGACATTCTTGTTAAACTTGCATTCCACAGTTGCAATGCCATTTAAGATGGTCAACAGGATTTCTTTCTTCTTCAGCACAATCTTGCTCAGGGCCATCTCCATTTCCACCTCAGGTGCGATGTCACTTGGTTGATAGTGCTTCATCAGCAACTCCCATCTTTTCCGTGCCTTTCCATTCAGATAATTCACCTGGGATGTTACAACGCATGAATTAAGGCTTGCATTGCCAACCTGCTTCTTTTCAGTTATAACATTCTTGTCCAGTACCGTTGTCTTGGACGCTGGCAGCTCCAGGTCAAAACTCAGAAGTATGGCCCTAGCAAATGCTTTTCTTGCAAAAAAGCCCTAAACGTCATCATTCATCATCCATGTCTGCAGAACTTCTCCTCCTTCACCCTTAATTACCAGAGGCTTGAGTTCAAGCCAATCTTTGCAAACTTGGTTCTGCTTAAAAAATTGATTCCAATTATAAATTCTTTCTCATGTCTTGTTTCATACAAAAGCCCCCCCCTGAGTATCTGGCTAGCCCTCATACTCGAGTATGTTGGGAGCCTTTGTATTCATTGCGGTTGTTAGTTCTAAAGGTTTAGATGTCATTCTCTATTCATCAAATTAATGATCTAAGTAGTTCTAGAAAATGGTGCTATCTTGCATGGTTAGTTTAAACCTTCTCGCACATGAGTACACTGGCTTGACACACTGAGTCGTCATCTTAAAAGCTGTGTGGAAAAATAACTCCCTACAAGGCCAAGGACCTAATACCTATTGTTTGTTGTGATTAATCCTACCTTGCCAAATTCTGTGATGAAAAAAATACTTGTGTCATATGGGAAAACTGGTAGGGATGTGACAGTGTTTACCAACAATTTGCTGCAAAACACACGTAAGCTTGCAAGAGAGGATATGTTTGGTGACCCGTTACCAATGTAACATATGCACTTGCATTGAAGTGTGAGTTGAAGAAACGTGGGCAAGATGTTTATCAGCCACTCTGAAAAATATACAATGATATTTGGGAAGACTACAAAGCATGCAATCCTTCTATTGGCAATTCAAACAGGAACTTCTGTCATCCTTGTTGCAACAAACATGCTGATGAGTTATGCTCTTCATTGGGTGATGTGGAGGATCACTATTCCTTTGTGATGGAATTTTTTTTTTCTCCATCAACAGCAAAAGCAACTTTCCCAAAGCTTCAGCATGTGTTTCAGGCAGATGCTGTGCACACAGCATTTGGAAAATACACTTTGTTCTCATTCTATGGTATAACTGCAAATAGGACTATGTTTCCTATTGGTTTGGGCCTGGTATTTGGCAATGAAACAAAGATTTCTCAGAGTGCTTTTTGCAAATTCACTGCTAAGCTGCACCCACCATTGAACAAGCTGGATGTTACACGAAGGTTCTATCAAAGCAAAGGTTAATCAAAGTTGTTGAAATTGGCAACAAATCACACTGGGACTCTCAGCTTGTACGGTGAAGGAATTTGTCCTAGTCGTTCAACTGCTTAGCTACAAAATTGAAGTCACCAAGTTTGATGATGTTAACAAGTGCAAAATTCCTCATTGTGCAGGAGGGCCAGTACACAAAGTGATCATCCCTACTAATCCAGACAAGCATGACTCTTGTTTTGGAAAATGTTTGTGTGGAATATACAAGACAAGGACAATTCCGTGTGTTCACATAGTTGCAGTTACAAAGTCATCAAACTTGCAGGGTTAACAAGCATGAAGGTCATGCCGTCGTGGTGTTACACTACATTGTGGAGACAACAGTTTAGGGAGAGGATAGTGGTGAATGCTGGATTTGATGTTCATTACCTCAAGAAGAACTACCAACCAAATTGGAAGCTATGGTATTGTCCCAAGATTGCAGCAGTGGAAAAGACGGGAAGGAAAAAGAACTTACAAGGTACAAAAGTCCGTTGGAGCAGACTGTGAGGAAGAGGAGGAAGAACAAGGAGGAAGAGGGTAACATAGATATGAGAAATTTGAATGGAACTAGTCTGTAATTGGGGGTACCCTGTCTGGGAAGAGTGTATGAAATGTATGAAATTGATGTTAAATAGACTTAGGGAGATGTAAGCTTACCATAACAAGAAGAACTTCCTGCGCAATCGGCTGGTAGTGTAGTCACAGTTCATGTGACTATTAGGTATTTGAACAGTGACCATTTTAATATTCAAGGCACCTAGTTGAACAATGAATTATTAGGTATTTGAAAAGAAAAAACAGGTATTTGAACAGAGATTTATCTGGTATTAGGGTATTGAGAAGGGATCAATTAGGTATTTGAAAAGAGAAAAATTTGTTTGCATCAAGCACCAACAGAAATTGTCCGACAACCCGAAATAGGACTACTTTCTAGAGAGTCACTGTTCAACAGTGATGACTTAATTTTTGCTCAATAGCAAGGATCCAGATGCCCCAAATGCACTCACGTTCAACAGACAAACACAAAACACATTCAAACTCAATCCTCAATCAACACGTTTGTTTCAGCAACGACAGATTCGATTGACCAATAGTTGTTGCTTTATTCCAGCTTTCCGAGAACGCACTGTAAAAGGGCACATTGTTAGAATTTGGATACGCTCCACCAAGCATTTCGCCAACAGTCAGCCGTGCTTCATATCTAGAATTAGAGCTTGACAACACCGGACATTTTCTCGCTGCCGCGACGGCGTCAATACAAGTATCATCACCATTAGGATACAGAACACCAGTTCGTGTACAGCAAGGGAGGTTGCCTGCAATATCATACACTAGACACAAATCTGTGTTCAGCATCATTCGCGAAGTGGTACTCGTTGGTTGACCAGTCGTCCAGTCTTGAAGGGATGTTCCAGAGTTTCTTGGTCGCCAGGAATTCAGATATATTTCTTCGTAGTAGTGCTTGTCAAANTTGAAGGGATGTTCCAGAGTTTCTTGGTCGCCAGGAATTCAGATATATTTCTTCGTAGTAGTGCTTGTCAAATATCTGCAAAACGTTGGATATGCAAAGTTGAGTTCAGATAAGTCAGTAAACACGAACCGACATGCAAACACACACACACACCAGAGCATTTGCATCAGTGTTTTCCCAGATTCCATTGTGACCAGAGAACTGTGACAGATTGAAGTGAAGAGATGAGTACATCATAAAACGAGTGAGATCAATTATATCGTGCAACTTCATGAATTCTTTGCAAACATGTGTGTATGCAGATTTCATATTTCTTCTCACCGCAGTATCTCCACGACCAAGCGTGTGGGCACCCATCAACACCGCCGCATCTCTCCAGCTCAATCCCATCCTCGTTAGGAATACACCCTCGACACTGGTACAACCTGATGGAGTCGGGAGATTACTTCCAGATCCGGAACAGGATGCTGCATCTTTCCGTCCCCATCGATACGTACTCCTCAAATTTAGAGCGTTGTTCACCGACGTTTGCCGAATAACGGCATTTGCCGCTGCAATCCAAAAATCTGCCTTGGATATGTAAGAGTATTTCTGTTTATGGAGTAATGTCAATGGACAAGTGGAGCACCAAATAGAAGGCAATCCTTTATTGGAAGGGTGAGTGGCATCGAAGCAGCCGTCGGGACCGAAGGGATTCGAGGGAGTATTCCGATCATAGTCCATAAAATCATGTGCAGCCAAGCGCACGATCCCTCCAAGGAAGTGACTTCGTGCTTTGGCATCAGCGATATTGTTTTTAAGGTTGGCAATATCTGTATCGATTGCATCATAGGTGCTGAAGGAGACACATGCCGGATTTGACGNTGTTTTTAAGGTTGGCAATATCTGTATCGATTGCATCATAGGTGCTGAAGGAGACACATGCCGGATTTGACGAAGAAGACGGCGCCATTGGTTTTTGAGTTGGCGTTCTTGTCGTAGTCGCTGGCTTTCGCGTGGGGGATCGAGTTGGTTTCCTCGTTGGTGGAGCGGTCGTCATTGTTGCCACCTCAATGGGCAGCGAATCGTCCAACATGATTTCGTCATCGATTATCACGGAGCTTTGAGATATTTTCGCTGCTCTGCTCTCTAAATAATTTACAGCAGGTAAAGTATCAAAAAGACCATGATCGACTGCTGTTTTGATGGTAGTGTAATTGCTGGCAACAGTGATTGTTTCGGAAATGGCATTAGTTGTTGTGGCTGTGGAAGAGTTGTTGATATGGTTATCGAAGCTGTAGGCAGTGGTGGTTGTCATGTTGGAAAAGTTATTTGAAGTGAAAATCATTGTATCATCTTTTGAAGATACGAGCGTGCCATTACCGCTGATTCTACGTCCATGAAGCGAAGGCGCAGACGATGACGGAGATGACGATATCATCATCATCATGCACACGATGCTGATGGCCACGATGGTTAGGGCAATGACGGCGATTGAGGTGATCATTTTTCTAGCGCTGCTGTTGTAGTAAGAGGTGATAGTTGTTGATCTAGAAAAAATATGAACGCATTAAAGATGCCGCCGCGAAATAATAATAATGTCACAGTCCCCAAACCGCGGCTATGAGAGGTGAACTTCTCGTGGTGGTGTCTTTGGCATAATTTTTTGGGGTGGGGGTATTGCATGCTCTGGCGGACTGGTTTCCGGAGCATGCGACGAGGCATTGCATGAGTTTATGATGTCTCAAGACTCCATTTTCCATTCCCGTATTGTTTACTTTTCCAGGAAATCGTTTTGGCGGTGAAAATGAGAAAACACACACAAAGGAAACCTGCGCTGCAGCGGGGAACGGAGGTATCCGTTGAATCATCAGTATGGTATCTCTCGACCTCGAGGGACTGGATCAAATCGTGCGACACCCTCTTGTACAGAATATCCAATCTCCCCACTGCGAGATTTTCCCGTGAATCTTCTGGACGTCTGTCTATCGCGCGAACACTTGCCTGCCACACATTTATTTCGTGCGACGATAGTACAGTTACCTACAGTACTTGCTCCATTAACACAGTTTAGCTATCACACGCATGCGCTAGTAGCCGAGGCTAGCCGACGCAGCGACGCAGTCCCCATCCCGACGCAGTCGGGCTAGTAACAATAACAGAGACTTCATGATCATAAAATTGCAAGCGATTTCAAACATCGGGACAATATTCTATTTTCTTGGAAACAATGCCCACATTATCGTCGTCGACACCTGCTATTGGTACTTTGCGCCGCAATCGCCTTTCATTCCTGGTGGCTTTGCTCATTTATCTGCGCGATCCGAGTCTCGCGCCAGTGCAATGCCTGCCCCACCACACTGTGCTATCATTCATTGGAAGGCTACCTTCAACGCCATCACCCCAGACACTGCCTATCTTAAACCATCGTCGGCATCGATTGGTGAAAATTCTTCCAGAGATTCCTCCACGACGAAGGCAACCAATTCTATTGCCTTTTGCTAAACTGTACCTCTTTTTTGATAAATTCATACATCCCTACGGTGTGAACAATGAGACGCTGTTTGACAACAACATCAACAATAATGGCAACGATGGCGATGGGGTAGTGGTGGAATTGCTTGATGCCCTACTCCCCCGACTTCGGACGAAGGAGGACAAATCAAGAATATTGGAGGGATTTCAACGTGCTCGTCTTGATGAGCAGTTGCGCCTATCCAAGTTGTCGAGGAGAGGGGCGAGGAGAGAAGACGTCGGGACATATCACGATGACAATCAACGCGAGGAGAAGGAGGAAGAGGAAGTGACAAAAATGGCAAATTTATTCCAGAAGGCTCGTCTTGCAGAACAACTAAGGCTTTCAATGAATAGGAGAGTGAATGGGGAAACTCAAAGTAGTAGCGACTTTGATGGAACGAAGGAATTTATTTTTGACAAGGATGAAGCAATCCATAGAGCGTTGCTTGAGGAACGGTTACGAATACAAAGATTTCAACAACGACAGCAGGCGCAACGAAATAATATTGTTGCATATAGGGTCGATTCCATTGAACGGGCAATGGTGGAGTATGAAACTGAAAATGAAAAGGAGCGTTCAACACTACAGCTTACCATGGTCCAAGAGAATGAAAGCGAAGTTAATGATAGTGATGATAGGTCAAGTGAATGTGATTCAAAAAAAGAGAAGTTTGATTCCATTATCCTTAGAGCTATGTCTCCGAATAGCCATGACAGACATAGCAATCACGCCATTGTGAGCCAACTATCCGTAAATCAAACAGATGATGAGTCATTCAAGCATCTTAATGACAAGCTCAAACAGTTGCATAGAATGGTTGTAATATCATCATCGTCATCTTCGGCTTCTTCGAATGATGCGACTCGGCGAAATGCAACGCCTACTATGCGAAATATTTTATTGACGACGTACCTCCCCCTCCCACCAAGAGAAGACGCATCCTACATATCGATTGTGTTGGCGCCTGTGGCACATTTGCTAAGCGCAATGTTTCTCTTGGGTTCTGCTGTATTCTATGCAGTGATTGCTGTGTTGGACGTGATTTGCAACGACGATAAAGACAAATACAGCACCCAGGCGTGCCTGAGGACAACATCCCATGTTCTTAGAAGTTGTTGGGAATATCTCTTCCCGGAAAAAGCGAGGACTGGCTCAAACTGGAGGGCCGCTGCCAAGCGAACGATGCGAGCCTTGCAATCGTCCGTACTTGCTTCGTTCTATGCTGTTCAATGCGTTTTGATGCGCGCCATTGGACATTCGAAATATGCAACCTCATGCATGGACGCGGGTACCGGGTCTATTCGATATTTGGTCTATATGATACGATCCTTGCAAGTTTTGTGGAACAGGGTTGTCAATGTCGTCCAAAATAGGGACAAAAGTCAGAGCCGAATCGAACGAAGCAAACAGTCGAAAATGAAATTCAACCCACTTCGAGTTCTCTCTAATATTAAACTTCCAATTTTGAGACCGTCGCGAAACCAACGCTCTCTTAAAGACGAACATCAGCGCTTACGGAGCAATGAAATTTACAACGATAAATTACGATTACTGAATTTAGAGCGAGTGAACATCGAGCGTGATAGGCATCAACTCCTCCAGGCTCAGCGTCAATTGGAATACGAGAAACAAAAATTACTCGTCGAGGGAGTGAATGTTTTGTCATGGTATTTAGCTGCGGGAAATGCAGCGGCGGCTGCGGCGGCGGCAGCAGAAACAACAAGAGAGAGCGATACCACTGATAAACGTAAACGATATTGGAATATATGGTGGCTTGGGAAAAATAATGCGGAGGGACTCGAGCGAGTTAGGAATTATTGGTTTGTTTCCTTCGACTCCAACGATCGTTATGTCAGTTGAATTAATTACCTAGTGTGGAACAACCAGAGAATGTGAAAATACAAGCTGTAATCGGAAGACAAATTAATCAACATAAATCATCACGTTGCTTTATATGACTTGTTCACGACGTGTACATTCATTTTGCCAAACCAAATCTGTGCAAAAATTTGCCTATCCCCTTTTTCGATGACTTACTTGACTTTTTTGGTTCTGGCGTATCATCACATTTCTCTGAACTTGATCCATCACATGCTGCTTTTGCATGATGACATGTCTCATGCCGATGTTTCCTCTTCGGTGTCACTGCAATATCACGGGGAACATGTTTCAATTTACGTCTGTGGAGTTGGTCTGGTGATACAAAGCGCCCATCAACACTTTCGAAGTCAGCATACGCTTGCTTTTTCGTCTTGTGTCTTGGATGCTGGTTAATTTGATTTTGAGACAAATTTGAAGTATTGATATCCTGTTGCGTCAAGTTCGTAAGTTGCTGATCTTGATTGCCTCCGCCAATCGTTGCCTGAAGTGCCATCGACAGCGCTCGCGTGAAGATACCCGCTGCCTCCTGCTCGGATTCTTTTTTATCAGCAAAAGTGGGAAGCATACTGCATCCTCGAGTAGTAGGTGGTGTATGATGCAGGATTATCGACTCTTGAGAAGTAACAATTCCATTTCTTGGCGAAAGGCGGGCCATAACCTCATTATCTAATGATGATAATCGCTGATCGACCACCTTCTTTCCATTGGGATTATTGCTACATGAATCTGCACAACTTAACATGACCTTGCTCGTCCCCATACAAAACCTTGCCCCGAACAGTCCCAGCGATTCCATCACATTGCTAATTGAGCCAACGTCATTGCCGTTTGTGGTGTTGTCTAGTGGGGTAGTTTGCGTTGCGGTTTCCTTCGACGGAACCGAAGCTACTGCATCATAATAGTATGGTGATGTGTATGCTTGCCTTGCCTGATGCTGTTGAGCGATCACCCTCTGATTTCTCGTAGACGGATGATCGAAAGTTCCGTTGGTGTCAAGAATAATATCGGTTTCGTCGTACATGGATTCAACACCAAGCGCAAGATCACTATATGGCATTTCAACTCTGTCCGTGATATGATAATTAGCCACGTTGGTACCTACCATGTTGGTATTGCCAATTATTTTTCTCGTAGTGATGAGTTCTGGAGTGTCGTCGTTTTGGATGATGTCGTTCGAGCAATCATCGAGTTCGCACTTTTGGTCGGCAATAGAGCCATAAACCTCTTTAGTACGATTGTCGTGACGTGCTAACGTCTGAGCGTGCTTAATGCGCTTCGTCAATTCCTCAGCTTCTCTATTGACCTTAGATCGACGTAGCGCTAGCGCTGGATTTCTCACCAACGACGCGGTACGCTTCAGAACACCTGGTCGTTGTTTGAATGCCGCTTGATCGGTGGTGATGGAAGATTGGACAGACAGGAATTCCGCATTGCTCAATGTCGACTTCATGGCAATGGAGAGGCCGCTGTCGTCACTGTCCTTGCTCAATCCAACTGGGTTTATTCCTCTATTGGATTTCATAGAAGTTTTTCTTTCCACGATATATTCCTGCTCATCTCTTTCCATGTCGTTGCTCTCGCTTTGGTCACTGCTTTTGCTCACACCAACCTTGAGGTGCTTAGGAGATCCGATGCTGTCTTCACTCTTCGAATCTTTGGTGGTTATATGTTTCGGTGCGTTGCCGATTTTTTTTGGGCGTGCCAACATAATAAGCTCTTTCTGAAGATATTCTACTTTTGAATTAATCTGTTCCAATTGTGTACCAAGGCCTACGGCGATTTTCGTGAGGTCGGAGTCAGGAGGTGAAACCTCTGTTGCAACAAACGATGATTTCAGTTTCTGGGTATCTTTTCCATTCACTGTTGATAAATAATGTTCTGCACCATGTAGACGCTCGTTATCATTTGCCGATATTGAAGCCTTTGCTGCCGCCTGTTTTGGGATATCTTCTTGATTTGATGTCGGTGCATTTTCTGCACCATGTAGACGCTCGTTAGTATCTGCCATTACTGAGGCCATTGCTGAACACCGTTTCAGGGTATCTTCTTGATCGATTGTCGATGCAAGTTTTGCACCATGTAGACGATCGATATTATCTGCCACGAACGCAGTCGTTCCTGAGTTTTGTTTCTGGATTTCTTCTTGATTCACTGATGAAGCATATTCTGCACCATGTAGACGCTCGTTATTATCTGCCACTGTCGAAGCATTTGCTGACACCTGGTTCTGAGCACTTTCTTGATCCACTGTTGATGATTTCTTCGCACCATGCAGATGCTCATTATCAATTGTCAACAGCGTGGTAACAGCTTTCCTGGGAGAGTTTTGAAGCACAAACTCCGCCTCTGTCTCGAGACTATTCTTCGAAACATCTGATTTTGTCGATTGCGATTTCTTGAAGTTCTCTGGGATGATGAGGTCATCATCTCTGCCGGGACTTATGATCGTCTCCCCCGTTTTCTTGAGTACTTCAGGGGCGGTGTATATATCATCTCTACCTTCGACCGTATCCCCTGGCTCAAACGTATCTAACCGTTCTAACGTAGGTTGAAACGTAGCATCCTTTTTGCGTCGTGAGTTCGCCGATTTAGTGTTGTAAATTTGTTCAGTAGCGTCGGTGTTAACACTTCCGGATACAGAGTCAGTGCTTTTTTTATGATTTCCTGACCGCATTATGATGTTGTGCTTCATTTCGATTGGGCGCCGTGCTATCATACCAGGTGTTATGACACGTTGTGGACGAGCGGCTACTTGTTGTTGTGACTTTGGCTGTTGTTGTTGCTGAGGTTGCTTTTGCTGGCGGGCCAGTTTCGAAGCCACGGCGTAATACTGTGCCATTATCAATGCCTTGTTAAGGGGAGGCTTACCAATGGTGGATGGCGGCGGAGGCTCACGCGACTGCTTTTGATGTTCAGCGTATCGTGCGTAATCGCCATTGCTTACATCGGAGCGTTGCTCAAAGCGACCAATGTCGCCATTAGCACTAATTGCGCCTCCAGCAGCCGACAAGATGGCGGCATGCTGCTTAATCAATGCGTGCTGTCTAGCATTATCCAGCAAGGCGGACTCCAACACGATGCCAGGATCGCCCAGCGTTGCATTTGAAGTAATCGCCTTGACCATACCTTTGCTTCTTTGCCGCTATGAGGCTATTGCTGAATTTTTTGCTTTAGGGGTTTCCGAGATGCACCTGCAATCTCTCTCTACTGCCTCTCTCTCGAGTAGCTCGAAGAAAAGAGAATGAAGTGTAATGGAAAAGAAACATAAAAATAGATCGAAATAGGGAATAAGCGAGGATCTTTTTCCACCAATCAATTTTGTACTTAGGAATGAGTATGTAGACGAAAATGAAGCCGCTAAATTAGCCCACTTTTAGGCTTTCAACTGAATTCGACTTCTCTCCGAGACCGACGACCATCGCCCCCGACGATAAAAATACATTGATGCCAAGATAATCTTCCACAACCGACAAGCGAAAAGAGATTAAGAGATGCATAAAGTTCAAACGCGCAACTATTCTGGTCTAGATCCAATCCTACGTGCACGTTCAGGCGAAGAACCGACACGACGCGAGGGATCAATTGGCGTTGGCGGCAGGTACAGTAGCGTAAGCCATTCGAAAAATATCCTCGACATAAAATCGGATTCTTCGCTTGAATCCATTGGCGTCTTTGAAGGATTTCATAACGAACCATCAACTGCCAATAAGATGTCTATCATTGATAACTCGATCAGAACGTCGACATTAGTAGGCGATAGTACATTCGATGATAATGCCACGACTAATACCGAGAAGCGAAAAGTGCGATGGGGTCCCAGCACCAAGGCACCACGGCCCGGCTGTGGCATAAATTCCTCGGGGTCAATACAATTGGCAGATTTATATCAAGGAATCGTTGAAATATCGTCAATTATAGGCAAGAGTACGCGGCAGTTGGGAGAGAGAATTGAAGTGATGGGCATGGCCTGTTCAACCGAGGGTCGAGTGCTTCGTGGAGAGTGTAACAATGCGTTTGATGCAGCGTGTGGAGATAATTTAAGTGGTACTAAAGCGGGAGAGAGTCAGTGCTCCAAGGGAGAAGATAACAGCCTCATTTCTACCACGAATCATTGTGGAAAGGATGAGCCTTTTAAGCGCGAGACGGCTCCAGAAAAGCGCGATGCTATAAAGGAATCTCGGGATGCATTAGATTCTTATGACAAAATGCGTGAAAGTAGGGAATGCCGCGATGAGCCCCGATACGCGTCCAATGATGGTAAATCAAAGCATTTTACCTTTAATGAGTACTATGGAGAAAAATCCGACCAGAAAGAGTATGTGGCAGGATCAAGTCGGGCTGCCAGACAAAAGCAGCGTCCCTACTATTATTCTCCGACTTCGAACAGGGCATCAATGAACAATATTGAAACCGGAATAGGAGCCACCGTGAACATGATGTCGCCTACCTACCATCGTTCTCCTCGGACATTTGGCATTGATTCGACCTACAACAACGCGAAGAAGTCACCAGTGTCAATACTGAAGAAAAATCAAAGCCGGTACGTATCTTCAGGAACATCCACCTTTCCATCAACCACAGGCGATGCAAGAGTGAAGCTACGAAAGTCACCTCGGACTTCCGATTTTTCTGGGAATCCACCAACGACATCGTTCTCGGCGACAACGACGTCACCTACACGTGGGAATAAGAAGAATAAGAAGACATCCAGCCGACGAGTTCTCGGTGGACTTGTGAAGAAGTCGCTTAAACTCATGTCCCTGGGCGCCAAGAGCCATCTTAAGCATTCGCAACCAAAATCTACGTTGGCAATTGCTGCTAATCCATCTCCAAGAAACAATAGATGTTGATTTGTCATTAAATGTTACTCAAGCGTACAAACATGTATAGTGCACAAAGTAGTTATATTCACCATTCTTCATCCTCTTGTTCTGTCTTAGGCTGGAAATTGTCAACGTCATCCAAGAAATTTGCTAATATATCTTGTTTCGAGCCCGGCAATTTACGGAGGAAATACGTTGACTGTGAGCTCGCACAATTTCAGCACAGCGGAATCGCCTAGAGCGAACACTCTCAGCAATAAAATCACAATAAACCTTTTCTCAATACCCTACCAAGGCAATTCCTTGGCGCTCTTAGACATAGGATATCACTTCCCCCACACACAGAATATCGTATCTCGGATTAACTGTGGCGAACATGGGCTCATTCAGTGCATTGGCGTACCCTTCTGTCGTTCATCGATTTTGGATGAAATTTCAATGCTTGTGGTAAAGAGGGGTGATTGCTATGCCGAGAAATGGACGATAACGATTCTGTCGAGGATTTCGGGCTGAGGCAGCTATGCAAGGACTTCTCTGTTAGATGAGTCTGTACCGTCGGAGGAAGATGGCGGATCAATCCCAGTGGATGCTCGAGCTCTATGCGATACTTCGTTTTTACAGCCGCATATGTCACAAGAAGTAGCGCCCCCAAGGAGGTCACCATGACAGTCAAACCGAGGAGTGCCGCGAAGGGCAAAGTGAATAAAATAAATAAAACGAAGCTCAATGCTGCGGTTGCGATTAGGAATCGAGTTTGTGATTGCAGCAATTGATATTCTCGATGGATATTGGTATTGGTGCTATCGGGCGGAGAAGGAATTGGGCGACGCCGTCGAAGTTCACTAGTTGGTGTTGAACTTGCCCCACTGGTGGCGACCATGCTTGGTAGCGATGGCGATGGCAACGAGGTCTGGGACTTAAATGATCGCTTGCGGCGCCGTTCCTGGAGAATAGGAGAGGTCACCAAACCGCTTGACGACTGAAACGCGTTCATTCCTTAAGATGTTAGAGTGGGCTTGCTAGACTTCGGCACCGCCATGAGCATTTCATTATGCACAACTTCTTTCTGCCTTCTCTTCGTAATTCGTATTATCTCGCTCCTTTTTGTCACTTTTCTCTCGCTCTCATGTGAAAATCTTTTCCCTCTCTTCGTCTTCGCTTCTTCGCTCCATCCAACAACCTTGCCTTGCTTCCATCGATCCCGCGCCCGTATGGTACGTACGTAGTACCCCGCCCTGCATGCCGGCCCGCCTCTCCCGGCCGCGCGAACGACCGGGGTTGTCGAGTCAATTCGACACTGACTCACATGCTGCAAGTGCAAGCGTGTGCGTGTGCGGCGGTGTGACTCACCAAAATCAAGAAGCAATACTTCTACGAATCCCTATCGATACAATCGATCTTCCCTCAACCCACCTATTTTCATATCACAATAAATCACAAACTTTCATAACAATCAACTCTACGCAACATGAAGTGTTCCGCTCTCCTCATTGCTGCCTTCGCCTCCGGCGCATCGGCATTTGCTCCCACCAGCACATCAATCTCCTCATCTTCGGCCTCGGCCCTCAACCTCTCCGTCGGTGAAACCGCTCCTGACTTTAGTCTCGTAGACCAAAATGGCAAGACTTTCACCCGATCCAAGAATAAGAAGCCTCTAGTTGTCTACTTTTATCCCGCCGACTCCACACCCGGATGTACCGTACAAGCGAAGGAGTTCCAGAAAGAAATTCAATCCATCCGAAAGCAGTACAAGGCTGATGTTGTTGGTATCTCTGGACAAGGCGCCGAGTCCAAGCAAAAGTTCGCGTCCGAGCTTGGTTTGGACTTCTCCATCCTCGCCGATGAGGGTGACGCGGTGCGAAAGGCATTCAGTGTTCCCAAGGCTGCGTTTGGTTTTCTTCCGGGTCGTGTAACCTATGTACTGGACAAGGATGGAGTGTGCACGAGCGTGTACGACAACCTCACCGATGCTGCCTCACACATTCAGGCGGCGAAGGCGGCTCTTGGAGAGATGTCCCCAGCCAAGGCTACCACTGGAGCATTCAAGCTTCCTTTTTAGAAGTTTGGTCTAAAATAATATCTTAAAATAAATAGATCTATTAAGTAAACCACTGCTACATGATACACCTTTCCCGATAATCATGTCTGGATCACTTTTCCTACCTTCAATTATTTTACCAACACTTCACTGTAGGCTGCAAAATACTGAATCATATCAAACTAATTTGTGTTGGTAGTGGAACGTTACGATAAAAAAGAGACCCCCTTGCAGCAAGGTCCTTCTTCCCGTTAGCATTTTACGTAATAAGGACTGCGCCATTCCTGCCGAGAACGCGCTTACGACGCTCCCATCTTCACCACACCCCCCTGAATAAACTCATCCAACCAGTCTTGACTCGCCCCAGCAGGTCCGTACAAAAATTTCGCAGGCCCTCGAAAGAACACCAAACTGACTTTCTCTTCCTTACTATCGATGATCTTACCCAGCGCCTCCTCGAACTGCATTCCGGAAACCTTCGTACCGCCCACAGATACCAGCTGATCGCCTGGTCGAACATTGCCATCACTTTCGGCAGCGCTTCCCTCGGTTATTTCCAGGACGAATATGCCACCAAATTCGGAATCATTTTCCTCAAAGACGATGCCCATTGGTTTTGAGAGGCTAGTGCTGACATAGTTTTTTGCGTCCATCGAATCAACAAAATTGAGTGGTGCTGTAATAATTGCCATGTACATTAGAGGGACAAAGGTAGGAACAGTGTAAGTCACAAACAAATTGTACTTGAGGTACGAGAACCAAGATGTAATATATTTAAACGTACTCTTGCTCCCCACAGCGGCCTGAGGCGAATCCACCGATTTGGTATTCCATCCCATCCACCTATCTATGGGCGTCTCTCGCTCAACTGACAGCTCACCCATACCGTCGGCACCGAAGGCCTCCTTAACACCGTCGAACACACCCATGTTGAGCGACGACGTGTGCATATGTCGCGATGGCGTCGTCGAAGTGTGGACGAAGGCATGTGCGCATGCCGTTGTGGTGGCCGCGATAAGAATTGATGATGACCGCATAATAATCTGCTGAAATTGTCGATGGATAGGATAGAAACTTGATTACCTAATCGAGAGACCTATTTTGCAATGTCAAATCAGAAAACAGTAGACAAATCATGACGAAAAATAACTGGTGGAACTCTTCCGCCAACTCCCCTTCTCTTCACGCTTGCTTCGATTCGATCGGGCTAGCCTTCTTGGTCGGTAACTGACAAACAGACTTACAGTGATCAATGAAGTACTTAATACAGACACCTCTCTGTCCTAATTCTAATGGCTTGCTTGTCGGAATGCTTAAAAGTAAAAGTCTTTGTCTCTATTGATATATCTCGTTGATTTTCTCGTCCTGCGACCGACACGAGCGCTGAATGCAGTTGCTGTTGCCGTGGTGGGAAGCACACAGTCCGGCGTCAGCCGCGGCGGCGTCTATGGGTGACGTCACCGCTCTGTTCCCGCCATCGTCAACGGGGTTTTCCTCTCTCATAAAAACCCCTGTGGATGGAGGGAGCTGATGAAAGGTGACGATGACGAGTCAAAACAAAGATGATAGTCCTTCAGTAGTAATCATTGGTAAGAGTATAAGGATGGTGCGGTAAGATAAAGATGGACATTGCAGTTTTAATACACTGCCCAAAAGTTGCACCCTAAACTGATAGGCATCACTCTCTAATTGCCTCCTTGGCACGCTTCTTGTTCCTCCTCCGTTTCTTATCAAAGGGAGTTGTGTCAATGCCACCCCGCTTAGGAGGTACAATCATCTTATTCTTACTCGACGGTTGCTTTTTCATACTTAGCATCCATTCAGGGACACTACATCCTGACAATCGCATGACATTTGCGATCATGCGTAAATTGTCGAAATCCGCCTCAGTGAAGAAGGTTATCGCTCTACCTGGCCTTCCTGCACGTCCCGTTCTCCCAATTCTGTGGACATATGTCACGCCCTCGGCGGGTAGATCGTAATTAATTACCAAATTCACCGCCTTGAAATCCACACCTCTTGCAACCAAATCGGTACAAATCAATACCCATGTCTCTCCTCGACGAAATTTTTGTACACTCAGTTCTCGATTGGCATATGATCTTCCTGCATGTATCACATCCACGCGTATCCCATCGTATAATAACTCACCAAACAATGCTTGTGCACGTTCCTTACTTTGCATAAAGATAAGCACGGGTGGCGTGATACCCTCGGCAACCAATTGACGTATGGCAAGTAATTTTCCCTCTTCGCGGCCCACGAACTTCAATTCCTGCTGGATACATTCGCTAGCACCACCGGCAGCCGCATTCCCGCCAGTACCGGCGTGTATCCCCGTGGTAATGTCAATGGGCGAGCGTAAGATGGATTCCGAGAGATGGCGCACCGAAGGACCGAGTGTCGCGGAAAAGAGGGCACGTGTGGCCGAACTGGGAATGTTGGATAAAATGGAATCAATTTGTTGGAGGAATGTTCGTGATTGGGATGAACCCGATCGCTGCTGAGTTTGCAGTTCTTCCTTCTCGCTTTCGTCGTCGTCTTCTTCTTCTTCCTCCTCCTTGTTATCCTCTTCGTCGCTATCATCATTGTCGCTATCACCATCATTCTTCTTGTCCGTTTTTTTTCGCCGGAGATATCCATCACTTGCATCCAACAGCCTGTCAGCTTCATCAAGAACAATTAATCTCACGCCACGCAGTTTCATCCCCCGTTCCATACTCTCGACCAATCGTAAAGGTGTGGCCACCAAACAATCTAATCCGCTCTTTCCTCCCAATCGATTGGCAACCGCCAGTCCCGCATTGGATTTCGAAAGGAGGGTGCAGTGGAATTTTCCCGGCATGTTGGAAGATAAGCGCTGTACCTCTCGATGGAGCTGCGATGCCAATTCTCGCGAGGGCGCGAGGAGGATGGTTCGGATGTGGCCGTGCAGAAAATTCACTCGATCATTGTTGGCGGCGGTCTCGACCGAATTACTCCTTTTCGTATTCTTCATTTCCTTGATGGCATCAACCGCATTGATGGATTTACCATAATATACATCTTCACTGCACTTGGCCAACATGAGAGCGGGCAGCACAAACGCGCCGGACTTGCCAGATCCAGTGGGTGCACACCCCATGGTATCGCGCCGTTCCATGAGAGAGGGAATGGCCTGCATTTGTATCGGTGTGGGTTCAAGCCATTTGCCGCCCTCGATGTTTGTTAGTATAGTTTGATGAACTCGATGGAACAGTGTATTATTAGTGGCAGCAATCGTAGTTGCGGTTGATTTAGTAGTCCCTTTGTTGTGTTTGGGATTCCCCTCCTGTTCCCTCCACCAAGCAGGACATTTCCATTCTTTGAAACTCGAAATAGGATCAGGAAGTGTCCCCAATGCCAGTTCCTGCCTATTGTCGCTGGACAGTCGTATCCCCATCCGTCGTCGAAAGGCCGCAACCTCCTCTTGGTGTATCTGAGCTAACTCCTGGGCCGAGTGTTGCTTCTTGGGTCGTTTCGTTTTTTGTTGAGTATTGGTATTGGTGTCACTATCATTGCTGCTTACGCTAGCATCATCTTGGTTGCTGTCGCCGCGATTTATATCGCTGCGATCATCATTTTTATTTGCCTGGTGTCGCGAAGACTGCCAATAATGCCGCTGACTGTGCGAAGCAGCCGGTTGCGGCTTCAGAATCGCGGTTGGCTTTTTCTTGCGCTTGGACTTGTCAAGTCGTGCCGACGACGACAACATATTGAAAAGGTCGTCCATGACGATGAATAAAGGAATGATTCTATGCCGGACAGTAGTAGAAGCGATTTCTAGAGGTGACGTTGCTAGCAGATTGTGCAACAGCAGCAGCAGCGGCAGCAGCAGTGGCTCTTGTCTTGTGTCCATTCATTTTTTCGAGATGGACTTCTTCGTGATGGCTGAAGCGACTCGAAATTAATTTGGCGACATCTACGTACACCATCTTCTTGTAAAACAACGACTGACATTACTAGACGTAGGTAAGTACCTGTAGGTACATCTACGCAGTGCTGTGCAAATAATCGCCAACTGAAGGCATTCCTCGTTTTGATTGCCACGGGCCAATCGAAGATGAAACACCATGCGAGCCGACAACATGTCCTCCCTCTCCATCATTTGCATCCTTCTGTGCCATGCTGCTATTACTCGGCACAGTACGGAAGCGTTCGCGCCATGTCCTTCAACTTCTTTGAGTGCATCGATTCATCGCCCTGAGCTAGATGACGAGGATGCTCGATCATCGCCGCCGCGAAGAACTGCGACTGCAACTGTTGCTGTTCCAGAGTCAACATCGAGAAGAAGAAGAACAGCCAGCAGAAACCACAGAAGCATCTTCAACCATCATCATCATCATCATCTTACAATTTTGCATTCCACGACAGATAGAGAAATAGACATGGACAAGATTCTGGCCGACGAAGCGCGTCGCATCGCTCTGGCAAAGAAGAATAATAAGAACCAAGATAACAACGGTCCGGACCGCACTACTTCGTCTTCTTCTTCTTCTTCTAACGCTGCCAGCATTCTCAATAACAAAAACAGCAACAACGACAAGGAATGGCAATTCTTCGACACGGCACGAGTTCACGTCGCCGCCGGCACCGGAGGCAACGGCTGCGTGGCCTTTCGCCGAGAAAAGGGCGAGGCCATGGGCGGACCAAACGGCGGCCGCGGGGGGTGCGGCGGCAGCGTCCTCTTCGTGGCCGACGAATCTCTCAACACGTTGGCGGGATTGCGAAACATGATCCACATCAAGGCGGGACATGGCGTCAATGGCACCGGGAAGAATCGGGATGGAATGTTCGGTAGAGATGCACGAGTGCGCGTTCCCTGCGGCACGATCGTACGGGAATTACAAACTCAAAAGGTGGCGGGGGAATTGCGTACTCATGGGCAGGAGCTTATGGTTGCACGTGGTGGGAGGGGTGGAAGAGGCAATGCCGCCTTTATGACGAATCGACGAACGGCTCCGAAATTGAGTGAGCGCGGTGAACCGGGTGCCGAGCGATGGTTGGTGAGAAAGCCTTGATCGTTACGTTTTCCTTGTTTCTTCGTTACTTGCCATAAGATCTGAACAAGACTCAACTCATGCGAATTTCTACCTCCTCTCTCTAGAGTGTCGAATTACGCTTGGTGGCCGACGTTGGATTTCTAGGCATGCCTAACGCAGGCAAGTCGACGTTGCTGAGTAGCGCTAGTGCGGCCCGCCCAAAAATTGCCAATTACCCCTTTACCACCATCGTGCCGAACCTTGGCGTGTGCGATTTGGACGAACAGAGTAGTGGGTTGGTATTGTGCGACATACCCGGATTGATCGAAGGCGCCGCGCAGGGCACCGGTCTTGGCTTTTCGTTCTTACGCCACGTCCAACGATGTAAGGTACTCCTGCACGTCGTGGATGGTACATCCCAAGATCCAGTTGGTGATTTCAACATTCTCAACAAGGAGTTGGCAATGTATGATGATTTATTAGCAAAGAAACCACAGGTGGTGGTATTAAACAAGGTAGACGTCAGTGAAGTACGGGAAAAGGAGGAAGAATTGGTCGCACAGCTTCGCGAGGCTGCGGGACATTCCCGAGTCATGACGATATCTGCGGCCACGACGAAGAATGTGAAGGAATTGATGGGACGGCTGAAGAAATTTGTCGATGCCGAGAAGAAAAAGATTGTGAGTGGTGAGTCGGAGGGCGAGGATGTGCTCATGGCAGAAGTAGATTTATCCAAGGCTGCTTTGGATAGCGATAGTGATGACTACGGTAAGTGCATTGTCTGTATTGATCTGCAGTCACCTATTGTCACCAATAAACTTGCCATAATTATTATTTTCACTTCGCATCTACAATAAAAGAGATCATCTCCGACCCCGCGTATCCGGGTCAGTGGCGAGTGAAGGGCCCATACATCGAACAGGTTGCAAAAATGACTCACTGGGAGTACCCCGAGGCAGTCGAACGATTCGGACGTCTACTTCACGCCGTTGGTATTGCCGATGAACTCACAGCTCGTGGTGCCATCGATGGTGATTTGGTTATGATTGATGAGTATGATTTTGACTTCTCGCCAGGAATGACAAATATGTACATACCACAGGACTTGTTACAGAGAGATGCCTTGTATGAAGAGAGGGAAAAGGAGCAGACACCTCGTGCTATGTTACTGGACAACAATGACGATGAAGATGACAACGACGGTGAGGAGGAGGAGGAAGTTTGGAAGCCATTCAATAAAGGCGGATACATGAATGTCGATAAGGATGAGATTGTTGAGTTCAATGACGATGGGGGCTGGGATATTTTGGAAGGTGATTTTGATCTATCGCCAGATCTTTTGGATGGAGATGAAGTGTGGACATCATGATTGTATTTGTATTACTAGAGATGAAACTATTCAATGAACTGTAACTTTGTTCTCTCTCGAAGACAGCCAGGTTGTTAAGAGGATTTGATTGTTTGACCCCTCGTTTTTTAGCTGTGTGTATTTTTTGGCGGGAGTTCTCAGCTGTGAGATTCACTCTCTCTACTACTCTCTCCTCCATCCATCATCTCTATCCGCGGCTCGGAATAATTCCAGCCTAAAAATAGTGAGCAGTGAGCATACAACATCGACGCTATCGACGGGATCATCATTCGCTTTCGGCGCTCGCGATGATAGAACCATAATATCGATAACAAACTAACTTCACCGATACGATTACATCCAACATTTCATCTCCAACATGTCACCAACACAGCGAACCTCCATCGAACTTTATCGAGATCTTTTACGTCTCATCAATCACATATCACCCGGCAACTCACCCAAAGCCGTCGCCCTACGCGCCATGACACGTTCCGAATTCGTCAAGTCTAAACTTCTCTCGCCAAATAATCCATCCGATCAAATTAAGATCGAGGCCTTGAAAGCAAACGCCGTTCGAGCGCTGAGTAATTACATGCTGTACGAGGGGGGTATACAAGATAAGCGTCGAGGTGGGAAATTAGGAGCCGCGATGGACAACTTTCACGAGAGAAATGTTCGGGGAATGCATGATAGAGGATCTGTTAATATCGCCAGCACTGATACTGGTCCTTGTTTAAGTGATAAGTGAGGAATGTTCTCGAGAATGCATCGTATCAGATTACGACGTTTTGGCATGCAGTATTGGAATAAGGACCAATGTCAATGTCAAGAGATCTATCTTTGAGCTATCTAGATAGCAAAGCAAGAGATACTTGCTTTTTTGTTCGGTCGTAATTCGATGGGGAACTGAAAACTGAGATTGCAATGGCAAGCACCCCAAATAAGATCAGAGATGAAAGAAAGAAATAGAACGATGACTACAAGATGGAAGTCACAATGTTCCAACCTGAATCATTCCCAGCATTCAACCTCTGATTCTGCAAGTGTTGACTGTTTGGCTGGCCATACAACTGCGGTAGTTAACATCTCTCATCGAATAATCACAAGTGAAGAACATCGAATCAATTATTCAATCAGTCAGCCCATACAAGATTAAAGATCTTTTTCATTGCTTATTGTGCAATGATATTTGAAAGTTTTTGGAGAAACAACATAATAAATTAACTTTTTCCTCACTATTATGCTAAACCAAGATGCAGTTCATAGGTAGGCATAATTTCTCATGCTATTCATGGTACATACAAATGGTATTGTTGGGACCCTTGGGATTGACCAAGATGAGATCCACAACAATAACATGCTCAACTTTATCATTGACCATTTAACATTGGCATTAATCATGCAAGCATATTATCATCTCGTGAGAGGAGATATTTTTCATTTGACTCAATGGATCACTCCCAAAATTTGCTCGCGACACAAATCAAAAATCACAAATCACAAAACACACATTTGTCTACTGTACACGTGAATTCGTGTTTTTATCTTGAGTGGTTGTTTGCGTCTTCTTTGCATCTCATCTTGGTCTCATCTCACCACTCTGGAGGCTTGTGACTCCACAGACATGTCATCATTTGCTTCAACTTTTCCTCAACATTCCCGCAATTCATCAACTTTGCATCTCGGCTTGGTCGTGTCCCTAGTCTCGAATTTCGGTCTGGGAGTTTGGAATCGCAGGATGCTGTAGACTCTACTGTAGTAATTAATATTCATTCTTAGTCTCCACTTTGACTCAACACCAGCCCACTTTGCTCTCGAGCTCAAGATGTGCAACAATGGTCATGAATGGCATCATTATTGTTGCCTTCCCAGCAAGCCATTGACAGTATTGGTGCTAATAATAATATCCTGCACAATTATAATAGCCAGTTATGACAGTTATATTGATATGGTGTGGGTTGCAGTTGCCTGGGCAGCTGAATATTATTTGCTTGGCAAAAGTGGGGGCGGTGGCACATGCACCGATGACCAAGGACCTCACTCTCTGCTCTCAATGACGAGATTTACTCACATAGTAGTGTTTTATGATTATAATATTATTATTGATTACATAATTATTTCTATTATGATTATTTGTCCTGTCTCTCTTATATCGATCCCATTTTTTGTTTGTTAAAATAAATTTGAAAACAAAAGAGCCTTAGTTATCTCTCATGGTTGTGATCAATAATTACTTGAGAGAGAGAGAGTGCCCTTGATTTGTTAGTGAATTGTGAGGGAGAGGTCACAGAGCCGGACAGATGCTTTTGCTTTGTGTCTCGTTGAGGTAGTAAGTCTCATCTGCGTCTCGGAAAAAAGGGCTGCTAACCTAAAACCACTCTACTATAAGCTGGCTCCTTATTGATGCAGATTGCGCTATCGAGAAGCTATTGATTTTGCAATTTTTCCACACAGGAATAGTACTCCAAAATGGCACAAATTCTGAGTAGAATTGCGTGCTATTCCTTCACAAAGATTATGAGAAAATAAACGACTCTCTGGAAACCCGGAATTGGGCAAAACTTCCCACACCATGTCTACAGGCAGAAAAAATTTGGTACTACGACAAGCCTGGCGGGGCTGAGCCACCCCTGGGGGAGAGGGGGGGGGGAGCGGGACCCAGGACCCATGAGTCAAAGCAGGTACTACTATCACACGTAGG
>JALLBB010000054.1:0-31435 GCA_036939735.1 Discostella stelligera | reverse complement strand
ATAAAAAGTATTCGCTTCAGTATCTACGACGTATTCATATCTCTCGGGATATTGTGTTTTTGTTCTATTGGCCTTTTCAACATCATCATCTCATCCCCTCTCGCTTTCATTCTCTCCACCCCTCTCCCAGAGAACCTCTCTTCTCTCTTCCTTTTTTCCCACGCTCATGCATCCACCACTTGACCGCCCCCATCCAGACTGTCAAACCGAAATTAACAATCTGCGACAATGTCACGCCACGACATCCAAACTCAAATTTTGGGGATGCAACGAGGTCAAGTTCGCACTCGACAAATGTCTCAAGGAGGAGAAGTTACGACTGCTCGAAATATTAAATAAGGATGTGGCGACGAAGCGTGCCATGGAAGAAAATGCGTATCGAATGGCCATGGGGAAAGACACGAGTTTCGAGGAGTATCTGAGCGCCGATAAGGATTACGTCAAGGCCATGGAGGAGCGGAGGAAACGGGATGCGGGACAATAGAGATGAGAATGATAGAGTGCTGCAGTAAAAGAAATGCAGCCCACGAAAGAAACATAAAGATTTTATTTATTTATCACTCCATCGAACAGAGATTAGGTGTGCATCTACCTCGCTCACTAAACCAAAAGCTCTTCACTAAATTTTTGTTGTTCATTCCGTCAAACTGGGATCGATAGAGGCTAAGCAACAGTCGTGGAACGAAGAGTCACATTTTCATCCGAGTGAAAGAAACACACTATCCTTTGTTCTTTACAAATCGCCCCACCATCGACCACAGCAACATCATCATCCAACAAGTTTATTAGGTATTTTTGTTTCATCCAATATTGCAAGTGTTGTTTCTCTCTCTACTACAACTACTACTACTACTTGACGTAGGTAATAGATCGGGTCTTAAACGTGCTCCACCTGAATCGTTTGTAGTATCCCGTCATGACCGCGGTAAATCCCAAAACGAGCATGTAGGTGAGGGCATCTTTCTTGCGAGCATCGGCCTCCGGCTCGGCACACCTGTATAATAATAATATGCGCGCATGAATCACGCGATGCGATGTTTGTCAAAGCGAACGAACGAGAAAAACGAACGATTGGACCGATGACTCACCAATTCAAGAACTGAACCACATCCCTGGCCTGCTGACTAATCGTGGCCGGCGTTCCGTCCTCGTACTCCACCCCATCGTCATTCAGCGGAGGGGGCATGGCGATGGCCCCCCCCGGGAAGTAGGGATTGTAATACAATCCGGGCAGCATGGTCTTCCCCGCGGGAGGATCGCAGTACCCGGTGAGCAGCGAGAACAAGTAGTCCTGTCCGGAATGTCGCGCCTTGACCATGAGCGACAGGTCGGGGGGCAGCGCGCCCCCGTTGGCGAGGCGTCCCTGCTCTTCGTTCTGGTACGGCTTCGGGAGCGGATCGGAGAGCTTGCCGGGCCGCTCGAACATCTCTCCCTCCTCGTTGGGTCCGTCCATCACGTCGACCTCCCCGGCCATTTGGACCAGT
Source organism: Discostella stelligera (assembly GCA_036939735.1). NCBI lineage: Eukaryota > Bacillariophyta > Thalassiosirophyceae > Thalassiosirales > Thalassiosiraceae > Discostella > Discostella stelligera. Next base: position 29,951 of record JALLBB010000054.1, on the reverse strand, counting down.
TCGGCGGCGGTGTGCGTCACGCCCACCAGCTCGCGGTAGTGCACGCGCTGGATGCTGTGGCAGGTGGCGCAGACCTGGCGGTAGACCTGGAAGCCGCGGCGCAGGGCGGCGCAGTCGTAGGAGGAGGCGAGGCCGAGGTGTTCCCAGGGGTACGAGGGGGAGTGGAGGATGTCGTCGTCGCACTTCGCGGTGGATTGAGTTTGCGGGGTGAATGCTGCCGCCGCCGCGAATGCCGCTGCTGCGGTGGTGCTGGCGGCGGCGAGGGCGATGCCCTTGTTGTAATTGGAGAACTGGCGCGCAAAATGGGAAAAAGAGTGATAACAATAGGTGAGAACAACAACTTGGACGCACGGGAACGGTAAAATATTATTTATCCACCAATTTCATTTGGAAACAGAGGCATCAACAAATAATGGCAACGAAAGATTCACAGTTGAATTCAAAGTAGAGTGATGACAGCGATGACAACGGTCAAGCAGCAATGATCGGGGAGAGGGCGTTCTCAAGCATGGTTGAATGTTTTGTACCTACTCACCGCAGACCGTAGATGAAGCGCCATGGTTATTCTCTCAAATCGAGGCGGAGGCTCCGTAGTAGGTTTGTTGCAGAGAACCGACAGATCGATAGATACTCAGATACTCACATTCCAAGCCAAAAAAAGAAGATTGAGCGAGTCATCGGAGGCAGGCAGGCAGCTGCGCGCGGGAAGGAAGATTCGGCGGAGAAAAAGAGCGAGAGAATGAGCGAGAGAGAAGGCATAAAAAATATTTTATGGGGGATGGCCAGACAAAATAGATAATAATATCGTACCAGAGAGAGAACAAGAGCAAACAAAAAATCTAAATTTTTAAATTAGCACACCTGGATCCTTTGATGAAATAGTAATACGTATCTACGTATCATGGTGACCCCATCTCCCAGAAGCAAACACAAGCGTAGGTAGAAGAAGTGAGCTAAGTAGTATTACCGCCTACCTACTCTACTTGTGACAACTTCTTCTCTCGAAGGTTTTCTACGTAGGATTCTATAAAATCCAGAGCAGAGCTGAGCAAGTTGATAACTACTTGGGCCCATACTATTTTTCTCACAAGACATACTGACATAAAAATAATGTTGCACTGCGACAATGATACATCATGATTCCCTCTCCTCAGCTCAGTGCATAAAACATTACGCCTACAATCACCTCTTCCGGATAAGGACACGCAGCCATGAGACAGGGCGATGATATCGTCCATTCCGATGCGGAGACGCCTCTGTTAGAGCCGTTATTGGAACCTTGTACTGGCTCAGTCGAATCCACGGATCAAATCAATCAAGCATCAGCAGCCTCGGCGGCAGCTGGGATCATCACTCTCCATGGTGAAACTCTCGACTTGCACCACCTGTTTCCGGATGGCGTCTTTTTCACCAACAGCAGCGGCGCCGCAATAAACAATGAGCATGATGACAATCGAGATAGAGATGGCAACGGTCCAACCTCGATGTCGTCTCAGGAAAATCAACCTCTCGACCCAATTCATGAGCAAAACCATTCTTTAGGATACCACATGAAAAAGACACTCATGTTCCTGCCTACGAAAGGACAATCACTCTACCGCAGGACACGTCGTAGCGTTGCTACGTTCACGACATCTAGAAACATGACAACGAATGGGGGACAACTTACACCGGGCAATAACTCATCTTCGCCAACTATTAATCGCGATGATGACGCAACCAACAATAATAGCAGCAGCAGCAGCAGCAACCACAATAATAGAAAATACAACAACTCTTTCCGACGCAGCAAGTCTCCATGCTGCGCAAGGAAGAATAGAATCACTCAACTCTCCTCCATCTCGGCCTCCAAATCGACGCCCTTTCTTCTTAAACTTGTATTACCACCGCTCCTCATCGCCAACCACGTACTTTTCTACCATGCACAAACACGGCCCATGTGGAATTTAGCCTACAAGACCAACGTCACGATCACCGCCACCGCCAGCACTCTCAAGTCCAAGGCGGCCGCGGATGCATTAAATATACCACACTCTTACGAATACAATACTCGGGAGAGCAAAATTGTAGAAACGTTTACGTACATGGATGCCATTCGAAAGCTATGGGAAGGGGCGGGATTGGGAGATGCACAAACATTGTCCAAGGTCGCGGCGGCGCTGTTGGTGATATTTTCTGGAATTTGGCCTCACTTGAAGTTGTTGCTGCTGCACGTATGCTGGTTCGTTCCGTTTACGCATGGACTGTGGATACGACAAAGTAATAATCATGGTGAAAATGATGAGGACCAGGACGATGAAATGGATGCAAGACGATGCTGCTGTTGTTTTTGTTGTTGTGAAAACAACAGCGTCCGGCACAACGAAGCAACAGCAACAACAACAGTAACAACTGAACACAGTGGCAGTACTAAATCGGCGTGCAGTTTCTGCTGCTCCACGGTACACATGCATAGGACTCACACGTTTCGATCGCCCTTCCTCCGCATCCTATCAACTCTCGGGAAGTGGTCGTTGGCAGATGTCTTGGTGGTGTGTATCCTCATTGCTGTACTTCATTTGGATTGGAATGTCCATCCCGACGAAATACGGGAAGGAATAGAGAAGGAGTTGCCGACATTGTTGGCGTATGCTCACAGCAAATATCCCGATGAAGTGCAGGACTGTACCGACCTATTGAAGTATACGTGTGGCAAGCATGCATTGGTGATACATTACCCCACCTGCTTGGCCTGTCAGGCCCTTATTAAGAATGCATTTTATCATCCCGAATGGACTGCCAGCGAGGGGAGGGATATACTAGAGGGCATATTGCTGGAGGGCGGGGGATATGCCCAGCTCCGCGTCATGGGGATGGCAGGAACATATTACTTCTGTGGAGCAGTAATCATGAGCATACTGCTAAGTTTAGTGGTCGAAACTCTAGATGAGAGAGATAGGGCGTGTGTGGAAAACGAGTTGTTGACTCGAAGACGTGAACTGGAATCGGAACCTGATTTGGAGTTGACAGATGAAACCGCTTCGATGATACGGCGACGACCGTCAAAAAGTGAGGAGCCATCGTCTCCATCGACCTCCCAAAATAATAACGCGAATCACGAGGCCCCAGTTTCTCAGGCGAGCGAACCCAACTACTCTGGGCTCGACAGGATAAGCGCCCGCTCAACACCGCAAACATTCATCATCCCACCTCCCACCACCAACTACCCCCGACTGAAGCAAACTCTCTTAATTTTGCTATCTCTATCTTCTTTTCCCTTTGTCTGCTATGCCGTCGCCCTCCCAACGATGGAACGGCTTGTGTACGGTGGTGGGCCGGCACTCCTTCACGAGGTACTGGGGATGGTTTGGGAGATGGATTATTCATTGATATCATTAGTGAAAACTACAGGAGATGCCGGGGGTTGGGATACCTTTCTCATGATGACCTTTGGATTTTTTGCCATCGTGGGACCCGTCCTTCGATCGATTTGTCTGATATTGCATGTCTTGCTGGGGATGTTGGCTGCATTACTGGACATTTGTTTAGTGCTGCCGCGGCAGCGCACCACTGCACTTAAGGCTCTGTATCAGGTCATAAGTGCCGTTAGAAGGGTGTTGCTGCTCGCTATTGATGCGCTTGGGGCCATGTGTTGCTGGGAGGTACTTTTTGTAGCCTTGATTATGATTCAGTTGGAGATGCCCTCCATTACAGACACCATCTATCAGGACGATAGATGCGAGCGGATAGACCGAAGCCATGGCAAAACGTGCATTGAAGTACAGTTCAACGCCTTGGATACGATATTGACGATTGTAGTCGCGTGGATCATTTTGATCATAGCAAGTGGATTGGCAATCGATATGGCAGGAGATGAACGGGAACAAACGCAACATAATATTGGCGAGGACGAAACGCGGTATGAGTTTGGCCAAACAATACCTCGCCACCGATCAAACCTAAGTCGCGACCGCGCCTGGAGCGGTTATGATGTGGGCAGCATCCATGAAATCTTAGATGCTCCTGGAAACAAGGACGAGGATGAACTCATTTCGCCGTTGGGACAGCAGCGGAGTACCGGACTCGAACAAATTGTATTTGCTTGATTTTTTCTATGTTTTCTTGTAATGCGTCATGGTCAACCAATCTTAAACGAGTCGACAATGTTATCCACTGTTTCCCTCTCCTTGCTACCCTTCTGTTCGAACTTGACAGCGTTTGACGTGGTGAGCATCATGTAAACATCCTTGTCCACCTGATAGGCATCGATCAATCCTCTCCTCTCCACAGTTTGTACCCCACTTCCTGTGACTGTATCATACTTGAGAACTAGTCGACGACGCGCCATGCATGGTTGTGACGGTGCATCCACCTCGGTAGTAGAATTGCAATCCACGATCATTTGAGATCTGGAGATTCGTCCACCCTCGGCAACGACACCACTGCGCGCGACATCTCCTTCGGGACTCAAGATGACGTCTGAGAACCATTGCTTGTTCACGTTTTTCAAATCCATTCCCCCTGGCAGGGTGGCATGCAACACGTACAGCTTGTCGCCGTTCCTTTGATCGACGTACTGTATGCCTCCGCCTAATTTATCGAGCTGAAGCCAATCGCTTGGAAAGTCGAATGCTATTGGAATCTGTCCTTGCTGTTTTCGATGGGACGATTTGGGGGCTTCGACAAATCCCTCGTAGCGGGTCAGGAGTTTGGTAACACCGAGCGTGCGGAGGGAGGGTAGGCCTCCCGATCTGTATGCATAAATGGCTGCACCAGCAGGGGGTGCTGAGATTTTGATTTTGGAAAGAATGGTAAATGGTTATAAAGTAGTGATATTGCGTCAATGCATGTCTCAGCAGTCGTGCTCACCAGCAACTTCGTCAGCATACGCATGAGAAAAAGCTGAAAATGATGGTGTGAGAAGTGCAGAGGCAATCAGTGTTTTGGTGAGGAAGTTCTGACGAGTGGAGACTACTTCTGACACTGACGCATGGTCGTCGGTGATGGCGGTGCGATGGCGTTGAACGATTAGCGTATTCGAATCGTTTCCAGCTACACCATCAAATAGATTCTGTCCGCCAGGAACCCTGATTGGCCTTGGTGAACCATGTTTTAGCTGAAACCCCAAAGTGGCTTTGAAGAGCAGGAGGCGTACTAGCAGGACGGAGGCTTGCATGTTGCATGCTGATATGCTTGATGTTTTGAGATGTGATTGCGAGTACGAAAGAATGACACACAGCATCGTAAGGTACCGATGGGGGACGAAGGTAGGTATCTCCACCCTTTCCCCTATTAATTCAGACACGGACAGAACTGCGTATTAAAATTATGTTTTTCGTCTGTCATATTTCTTTCCTCCTGTGAGGAGTGAGTGTATGAACAACTTGGTTGTTGCAGGTTGTTGCTCTGTGGTGCGGAACCACTCCCCAAGGCCTTCATCCTACTACCTACACCTTACTCGTACAACCAAACCACCACATCCACAATGGACAAAAAGTCGTTACAGCAGCGCCTCGCCACTCTCCTCGGTGTGGACACCGACGATGACGAAAATTATGTTTCCGACATCTTGGAGTCTCTCATCGCCACAGGCGATAGTCCAGACGACGTCGCCGACTACCTGACAAGCTTCGTCGGCAGTGAGAATGAAGAAGTTCGCCCACTATCCATCGACATACAAAAATTCAAGGTGGGCGACGAGACAGCATCATCATCGATGGCGACAGTCGAGGCTGGCATGCAAAATGTGAAAAACATATCCGACCACCATGTCGCAGCATCGTCGAACTCGGGAGGGAGAACGCGACGACCAAAAATAATATTGGACGAGGCGGCAGCGCAGCGAGAGGCGACGAAAAGCAACGAAAAGGCGAAGCAAAAAGCGAGCAAGTTAACAGCCCTTAAAAAGAAAGAGGTAGAAGACGAGCAGCGGCGACTTTGGGAGGAGGCAGTTGCAGCTTCCAGTGGCATGCGCCATGAGCAATCAGTTCCTTACGCGACAACGGCGTCGGACTCGGATCAAAATCAAACCACCCCAACCAACGCAATGCCTATCCAAACTTCAAAAGACGTTGAGGATGATGTGAGCAAAGCCAAAATCCAAACTGGTCCGAAGAAGGTCGCGCAGCTACCCGTCAAGCCTTCAAAAGGCACACCAAAGAACAAACCTTGCGGGTGCTACGGGAACATGCACAAACCCCTCAAGAACTGCCTCAATTGTGGCCGAATCTCATGTGAGCTTGAGGGCATCAACGACTACTGTCACTTTTGTGGCTATTTTATCGGAGAGAACAATAATTATTATTATCATCATCATTCTGGTAATGATGATGCAAAATTGGAGGCGGCAATATTACACAAAGAGAAGATAATAGGACTTGAGAAAGGAACTGCTTCTGGGACACAAATTCTCGATGATCAGGAGGATTACTACGTTGCCGCGACCAGTGCGTGGAATACCGAACGAGAGCAAGGAGAGTATCACGCCATGGAGGAGGAACGGCGACAGAAAGTGCATGATAGGCAGAGAAACGTCATTTCATTCACGTAAAGCCGAATATGAGCTGATATGGATAAATGATAGGTACAGTTCAAAAGAAGTTATCAACAATTCGTCACTAACGTACACTAAAAATATGCATGGATGTAATCGATAAAAACGACTCGTCGGATCTTCAAAGCGATATCCGTTGGGATTGTTGGTCCATCCACCTCGATCTTCGTTCCGTCGCGAAGACCAATCTCGTACTTTGCCGGTGCAATGCCAAATACATCTCGCGAGAGCGATGAGTAGTAAACGACATCGATCGACGCAAACAATTTGAAGCGTACAGAATACTGTTCACCAGCAGCGACAAGAGGATCGTATCTGAAAAGCCAATGAGGCAAGGCGGGAACAAGCTGCATTTCCAAGACGCCACTCTCCTCGTTGATGAAAAATGGAGTGGACCCGATCATCATCAGGACCCAAATACTCATGAACTCCGAGGTGGACCCGCTCAAACGCGCCATGAACCCTTGCCCGACCATTGTAGGATCAACAAACGCGGATGATGCGATGAATGACGAGCATTCCACGACAGGCCTTCCATATCTTTCGCCATCGATGTAGGGTAACATTCCCGATCGCATTTCTGCGAAAAATTCATTGTACATGCCCTTCCTCAAAAGCTCAAGGTAGTATTTGTACGACATGTGCAACCAAACGCTTTGATTCTCAAGCCAGCCGGGGCTGAATGCCATCATTCTTCCCATGTCGAAACTCTGCCCAACCAGACTAGATGACAGTGTATACATTCCCAAATTCTCATCTCGTAGCCCAGACTTTTTTACAGCATGATACATCGACTTTGCCTTCGCTGCATCGACTGTTTTCAGCATTCTCACAACTCCCTCCAAAAATAGTGGAAACTTTCCGACGGTTAACTGGGTTGCGTTGACGAAAGGGTGACCTTCGTCATCTGTTTCGGAAGTCTCAATCCATTTTGTCACAGTATAGTAAAAGTAGGTGGGGGTGATTCCAAGTGTTTCATCTTGCATGTCATGTCCATGACTCCCAATGGCATGTGCCCGAGCAATTCCCAATTCAATTTGGTTGGTCCACCGATCAAACATTTTCACAAGATCAGCGGCTGCGTACTCTTTCGTCCTACCAGAAAATAATTTGCTTCGATATTCTTCCCTCGCATTTGAGACTCTATCCCAATACTGGAATAGTGCGGACGGAACTTCGATGCTGTCCGAAGCAAAGGATGTTTGGGGCATGTACTCGTCATCACCGAGGTCGTCCAACGCAGTTGATATTTTCTTAATCAGAGATGCTAATTCTATCGGAACAAAGATTGATCTTTTATGTTTCAATGTGATTTTTCGAAGGTATAGGAGCAGCAACTTCAGCTCATATGTTTCCGGCATGCCGCTACCCAGCATACCTACTAAGCCATTCATCGCCTCGTTCCAACCGGGTTTACCCCCTTCGTATTCGATCCCCATACCGTTTGCATCTCGAGTGGCAAATTTCAAGGTGGAGAGTAAAAATAGCTTCGCTATTGGAGTACTCTTTAGAAGCTGTCCATGACTGTCATGATGATAACAGGCCTCAATATCATACCACCCCGAGGAATTATTCATGAAATGTCGCATTTGATCACGCCGCAATGGGTCGTCAAAGGTTGGGTTTAGTTGCCGCACGTGATATCGAACACCATCATAGCTCTTGGATAGAACGTATTTTTGAGACCGAGGACGTACTACAAGAGATGAAAAGTAGTACGGGAGCTCCACATCGTAAAGAAGCTGTTCCTCACGATCTGGATATATGTGAGTGTAGGAACTAATTAGGTCCATATAATATGTCCAATGATCAGCCCAGTATCCATCTTTGGATAAAGCCATTGGGTAGACAGTTGCCGAAGCTGCTACATTGTCCATCAGTTCGGGAAGATTCGTCATGATGAATATATTCTGTTCCTCAATCATTTCTGCCAATTGACCCGGTCTGAAAGGGCCATCGCAAAGAATACTAGCGAGAGATTCCCGATCCGCACGGTGACCATCAGCGTATCCCACAGCGACCGCTGCCAAACGATTGCATTCGGCTTCATCATCAATCTTGAATACCACCGCCTCGACACTCAGTGGATTATAACCATCTACCTGGATGAATGTCAGGAATAACTTAACGTCAAAAGCCCCGATACGTGGATTGATAATAACATCTAAAAACGTGAATAATGCATTGACACATTTGATAATCCATGAGTCATATGAGCTGTTTACTAAGGAACCCGTGAATTAGTACACTCATATCATAAGCACGCACCATTTCTTCTGTTTTGGGCAATGTCGCGAAAATTACCCGGCCCTTGCGAGAAGAAGGTCGGCTCGACTACGAAATCATTGTAGTCTAATCGGAGCAAGAAATGTGAGATGAAGCATGTTCTCAATTTCCAATTCAACAATTGCTTGTCATTAGTCATCTTACCACGTTCCAAATCACCATGAATACGCGAGAAGAGATGATACACTTTGATTCTACTGTCTTCATCGGCGCTCAATGACTGTGATTTATCATCGATTGTACCTAAAAAAACTGGAACTCCACCTCGTAAACTGTTGTCCAAGTACATTTGCTGAACATGGGCATCAAACAGTTTGTCGCCGGTCTCTGTTTTTACATCAGCCGTAATGTGCTTAATCAACTCCTTTGCACGAGATAACTTATACCGTGCAAAGCCTCCCTGAGTGATGCGACGAGCAATCACAGGAACATCTGAAATACGATACAAAAAATCGAATGAGGTGTACATATATCTCTTTGAACTAATAATCAAAACCAATGCCGTAGTCGTTCGGCTACGAATGACGGATCGCTTCTCATGTGATAGGACATACCAGTTACTGCATTTGCCCTGCCGTAGAAAGTAGACATTGTAATTGATTGGCCCGGATAGATGACAACTTCTTTAACTGCAGCGAAGGCTGAACTCGTTTTTGCTGAGCCATATTGATCGCCCTCAGCAATATCCATCACTGACTTTTCGTACAAACCTAATGGGCGCAGTAGTGAAGTATCACGTCCAAATACTTTGCTTGTATCATACACTATCGGGAGCAATACCTGTTCTTCGCTTTCAAGAAAGGATAGACAAAAGTGCCCCGCTTCCTCGATAACCACTGCCGCCGAATCTGAGGGCACCATTGACAATTTAAAGAACGGCATCGTTACGTGATCGGCATTATGAACTTCCATCCATCCCTCTAACGATCTTCCCATAGTCTTCGACATTAATGAATAGTCAGATCGAACTAAGTTGTTTGAGCTGATAACCGACAACGAGAAGGAGGATACAGCTCACCTTCAGGAGTGAGTTTAATTTTCCTCCAAATGGTTGAATACGAGCTAGACCGTCGAGTATTGATACATGTAAAAGCCTGTCGTTGTCGATATTGGCAATCGTCGTGCGACGTACGAATGCCCCGAACGCTTCTTCCGGCAATGTAAAATACGTGACATTTGTTTCAATCATGTTCACGTGATCTACTTCTCGTATTTGAAGTTCGTTGGATCCGATAAACATTGATCGTATTGGATAGTTTGTCCATTCGTCGCTAAAAGGTATCGAATCCGCATAATCTTTTTCGCCATCGGTATAATATTGTGAGAATCTCGTCCGTGCCGAGTCGAATGGTTCCACAACGAATGGTTTGCTTTTGCCCCCTCGACCGCTCCGACGCCCCTGATAAAATGTTCGAAATCCAAGCAACTGCGTATTCTGATAGGCATTGTTTGCACTGTGAAATTCCATCATAGGAAAATCTTTAGATTTCAACCCGAAGGATGCAATGCCCTGACCTCGGTTGACATAAAAGGACCAAATCTAACAAAATTGTACGTATGCGCACAACAGTATGAGGAAGTGAGAATGCATTGCAATTTCCGTACATCGTTTTAATACCACCAGAACAGAGACAGAACTCACTGGCTTTCCATATATTCCCGCGACACCAGGGAGGAAGTTCGAGAATGTGGGAAGAGCGTCATAATGTTCAATGATGTACCGTCCCTCCTCGTCAAACACTTCCTTCGCTTTCGAATGCTTATTGTGTAGTTTTTCGTGCGATTCCCCAGAGTCACTAACATCACCAGTGGGTCCATGTCTAATCCGATCATCACTTATGGAATTGATTTTACTTGCATCATTAAACGGAGTGGGTTCCATAGTGGCAAACTTAATCAACATGCAAATAGAGAGAATCAGTCCTAGTACAAGTACTCCAAGCGTGGTTGCAATTTTTATCCTGGAACCGAGGGAGTGACCATTTTTATTCGCACAGGAAATACACCGATTTGAATTCGGTAAAGTTATGTATTTGCGTTGCGAGTCATGATATGATTCCACCAATTGTCGGTGGCGGGGCAACAGCTGTGAAATTGCATGTCGGGAAAAAATGCTTGGTATCGGAGGTATAGCATTGCGATTGTCGCCGCTTCTTCCATCGCCGACGATTGCCTCCCTATCCATACTTTCCTCGACGAAGGAGGTGTTCGAGATATTGGGTGTAGTTGCAGATGACATATTCCCGTGAGAATCCATCGATGTCCAAGATAAGTTGGATGAGTGGCGACGGCCAGCCCTAGCACTGGCATTCGGGGGTGCAGTGGCATCGCTGCTATGAGGAGAGGAGCTCCTGTGGCGGGAAGTGTTGACGTGAAGAGGAGTGGATTCGCTTGTCAATCCTCCACTTTCTATATTGAAGAGTTGCAATTATTGAAAATACAGAAGGAGGGGAAGGTATGTGAGATGTGAGTGCGCCACGGACATGAATATCACGAACACCAAGCATGGGTGGCATCGCTGCCATCACGTCGCACACCTTCGTCGGAAGAGTTGCCACGGTCGACTACATCATCCATCACTGCTGAGCTCAATATCGGTGGTTGGTGCGGAAGTCGGCGATGGTGTGGAAGTGAACAGGAGGTGAGCAGAAGCCGAAGCTGTGAAGGGCATGGATGGCAGCGTAGAAGATACTAATACTACTTTTAGCGAAGATAACAAATGGCGGGAAATTACCCACAACATCTACTCACTACTACTACTTTTACTTACTACACTTTATTACAGCCTCACCATCAACATCGATCCCTTCAGCTGCATAATGCATAGTGAGCATATGCTGATCCAACAAGTCAGCATGACAATAATAATTGCTACTGTTAATGGTGCAGATACTCACAGTTCTGAAGAGATGTGTTTTAAAATTGAGTTGTCCAATGTGTAAGCTGGTAGATTGGATGGGTATAACATAAATTACAGAAAAATCATTATCTGTCTCACCGCTGTCTTCATTCCAATTTTTCTCAAAATGTTCATTAAAGCTCAAAGTTGCAGATCTAGCATTCAATCAATAATGACTGTTAGAAAGATAGTCATCCTGGTGAAGAACAAAGAAATATGATAAAGTTGCCGCCTAGCAATACAAACTAGTGTGCTATTAATTTTACAAATGCTGGCTGGTTTCAAAATGAAAGCCCCACCTTCTATGAAAAAGCTGCTGTTTACTAATTGAAAAGGACTAAGAGTGCAAAATGCATCAGAATGCAAGAACTAAATCCTACATCATACATCCTACATTCTACATTTAAATACATTCTGCATATAATTGATTGTATTATTTCTTTTGAGTTAGCCAATACATGGAATGAAACAAAAGAAGCCTACCTGTTAGGCCCTTCCTTATAGTGCACACTGAGAACATCCAGAGATTGTTTGTGGATGTTGGCAGTAAAATTCTGAAAGTTTCCATCTTTATGATTCAGTGGCTTTCCCATCTCCAAGGAAAAATGAAATAGATTATAGTAGATAATTTTGTAAATTATGTGAAAACTAAAATCCTAAACCTATCTTCTGTGGATTTATCATTGCTGCTCACCATTCTTATCTTGTTGTGTTTTGTGACATCTACAGATGATCCGTGGATAAAAATAGATGGATCGGATTGTGCATCTGCACTTTCCTTCTGTCCATGCAGCAATTTCTCTCCAGATGATTATAACAAAATAAAAAATTTCTTGCATCAATGATGCATTCAAGGTTAAACATTATCTGAACAACAATATAAAACTGCACTACCAGGGCAAAAGCTCTCGTTGCATGGGACAAATGAGAACCACTCTACTATTTAGGTCAATTGACCTTGCCTCATTTATGCTCTTATTTGCTGAGAGACCCATTAGGGATAATAGATACTGTTGCATAAAATTTGGCAGCAAGCTTGGGATGTATGTTCTCTTACACATATTATACATGGAAACAAAACACACTCAAACTTCTACCTAGTGAGATGATGATACGCGCCCATATCTTGCGACTTTGAACACAGATCAACTGGATACAGCCTAATCTAGACAAGAGCTGCAGCAATCGCAATACCAACCGACGAACCGATACCAAGTGCTAACAAAGTTGACACAACCATAAGTAGAGACGCAGCTTCCTTGTGTTTCAACTGCCGGCACATGTCCGACGCGACCATGAAACAACTACTGTATATCCAACCACTCGTCGTTGCGAATAGGATAGTGATAATGATCCTTACCGAGTCGTTCACAATCAAAAGGGGGTTGACGCCAAAGATGATAAGTGGGATGAAGGCAAAGCGGATTAGTAATGGTAGGACTATGGAATACTTCATCCGAGGGCGACGATTTCCGATATGTTCACCGGCAGCGGAAAGTATATTAGCACCGACGGGAGTTACGATCCAGTGGGACACTGTGTGTGAAAGTTGCACCTGGTTTTGGAGAGATGGTCGGGTTGACTAGGGCTGAGAACGAAACAAATCGTGCATGTGCACAGCCTGGTGACATTTTCGCTACTTACCACCCGACCTAACGTGTCACCAAAATTAAACGCCGTTGCGAGGATTACGGGCATCCAACTACCTAGGGAATCGGATGTCGTGCTCAAGACTGAACGGACGAGATTGAAAGAGCTGTATGAACAAACATGATACTGATTCGCTAACACATTTGACTCGATAAATACTCACTAACACCAGGGAAAAGTGATAGCGTAAGTAGGAAGTTCACGAACTGAGCGAGGATTGGTAGCCAAGCACAACGGAAGGCCTCTCGATACACTAAAGATCCTTCTAGACAGACCGAAAAGAGATGAGTCTTGGATGCAGCAGACTCTGACGTCGTCTCATTTTTCGATTGAAAACTATCTCCCAAATCCACCGTATTTCCAATTGATTCTTCATTCACCATCACATCTTGCAATTCGATTTGGATGTTCTTTTTGATAATATCTGATTCTAAAAGGAATGAACCTGTTTTTTCCGCATGTTCTTGATGAAAGAACGCCAACGTAAGTTCCTGCTTGTACTTGGTTATGATATAGAGAGCCACGGCACAAACGGCAATAATGATAACTGCTAGGCCAAAGTAGACAGAGCTACTAAGACGCTGCCCCGCCTCGTCAGTTGGGAAGACTGCCTTAGTTAATAAACGGAGCAATCCAGCAGCAAGACCGGCAACAGCTCCTCCTAGAGAGGCAGCAGCAGTGCATCGAGGATGGATGCCTCCGGCTAGTGGCTGCACAAGGGAAAACGGGGAGGGGGTCATAAGAGCCTTCGTCTTGTGAAGTTATGAATCACGCAAATATTAATTGTACAATGTGCACACTCACGTAGATTCCACTTTGAGCCGTAGCGTCTCCAATCCCCATAACATAGCCCATTGCGATTGCAACATTAACAGAAGGGACAGACACCGCATAGACGAGCAAAGATATTGCTAGACAAACGTAATTTAGGATTGGACAGATAAATGTCATGTTAGTTCAAGGTCGGGGTCGAAGACGAACTTGTTATTGCCATGTTGTATATCATTCTTCTCCTGCGCCAAACGCAACTCACCGACAAGCAGAAACCCGACATAGATTCTGACGTGCAAGTTAACAAACACTGAAAGACCTTTCGTGTATGCCGCATACCAGAACGATGACGTCGACGCAGTTGATACGATCGAATTCGATCTTTCCTTAACTTCTTTGGGAGATGCGAAGATGAGGATGAGAAATGTCGTAACCTTGGTGTGGTATGTTGGAATAATCCAGAGAATGGCACAAGTGTTTGCTTCGTTGATGTGGAAGAGCAGTAGGAGGGAATACTAGACATGTATGTTCTTACCACACTAGCGATGAAGTCTGCATTGGTCAGTACTCCAGATATATTCGCCGTGTCAGGGTAGATATGCATGAACCAATCCGTGGCAGAGATGATTGTGTTGATCGGGTAAAGGAGGGCAAGGCCAAGACAAGTGAAGAGGAATACTCCAATCTGCACAAACTTGCCCCCGCCTACTACTCCGACTTCATTCTCGTGACCCATCGTTCATTGAGTGTGATGGGGGAATCAGAGTTGTATATTATTTGACGGATCACTGAGTTGTTCTGGACTGTGATGGTCCACAGACTGGAAGTTCATATTGACTGTACTGACATGCCATCAGATTGTGACAGAGGGGCCACCAGCACCAGCGCTGAGAAAGTACTACTACACATTTACACATCGTGCTCGTGAGAGAGAGAGGAGAGAGATTCTCCCTCGCACTCACAGCTTCCTCTTTCCTCTCGTCATCCACGCATCAGACTCCTCCAGCCAGTACGATACCTTTGCCTTCGCAGCTAGCAGAGAGCAGCGTCTCAAGATTCGAGACCGATGCCCGTCGTCGTCGATGTCGGAAGTCGGAAGGCACTCCTCGCGGCCCGCAGCCGCAGTGGCAGGCAAGATTCAAGATTCAGTCTCTTCCAACGAAAATGGCGGGGAAAATGACGTTCCCGCCTTTATTTTTTCAAAATCAACATTTTGGCCGCCGCCGGTCGCCGGTCATTGCCACTGTTGCCATTGCCATCACTGTTGCCTCGACCCGCGACCCATTCGACCTGCAGGATGGTAAGAAAGACCTTCGCTCAACTTTCATTGATCTTATCATTTTGAATGAAGACGAAGCAAGACTATCAATCCAGCGTCTACGTCTGGGGCAGCACAGCCCACGCTGCGATTGGCTGTCCTGATCCCAAGGTCAAGTCGACAAAGAAAGTGCAACTCATTCCAAAACGTCTGGCGGAATGCTGTGCGATGAAAATGAATGGAGGATTTCCTATTCGGGTAGTTTCGGGGGATGGATTTTCTACAGTAGTCACTGACAAATTCGAGGCCTACACGTGGGGCGACGGACTCGGAAGGGGTGGCGAACGAAGGAACGCCCCAAGTGGTGTACAACGCGCCAAGTCGGGATCATGCAAAATGAAAAAAGTTCAAGTTGATGGCGTGGCAAGTATTGCGCACGGAATGGGTCTCAATTATGCATTGAATTTGAAGGGAGAAATTTATTGTTGGGGAGATGGTAAGTTAGTTCCTAACAAATCTTCCAAATCAATGGGTGATCACAGGAAGCCAAGTGCTGGAAATGCATCTAGACGAACATTGGCAAACATTGCAAAAATTGATGTAGGATGTTATCCATCAAATGCCGTCACTGTGTCATGTGGAGAAAAGCATGCGTGCGTCCTTCTTCAGGATGGTATGATCCTGACTACTGGTAAAAATGATGCTGGTCAGCTTGGTACAGGGCCCATCCTCAATAAAAAGCTGAAAGAGATGGAAGGAGTATTTCATGTCGTACAAAATGTCAGAAGAGGAAGCAACATGCTGTCCAGTGTTAAATTTAAGGAAATTGCATGCGGCAATAGTCACTGCGCAGCAATTTCATCAGATGGTTCCTCGCTTTTCACCTGGGGTTGGGGGGATGCAGGCCGGTTAGGCCTGGGTAATGAGAAGATGCATGACCAACCAACCTGCGTCGAATCGCTCTCAACCCTCGGACCATTTTCTACTGTGGCATGCGGAATAGCCCAAACATTCGTTGCGACTGACGGTGGAGATGTGTATGGCTTTGGGTGGAATGCGCATGGTCAAGTCAGTGGCGCCGTCAAAAACGGTCAAGCTGGGGAGTCGTCCGATAACTGTCTCCTTCCGGTGCCATGCTTGAAAAATAAGGGAGCTGTTCAACTGAGCTGCAGTGGGTTTCATTCTGCAGCAATAACACTGGCTGGAGATTTATACATGTGGGGTAAGTCGACACCTGTCGATACAAGAAGTGTGGTGCCCGTCGACAACCCGAACCTGTTCTCTACTCAAAACTTCACTTTTTTCATCTCACAGGTATGAATGAAGATGGGCAGTGTGGTGCTGGTCACGAGCTCCCGGTCACGTCTCCTTGGAAGGTTTCCTTCCCAGACATTGGAACAGCACAATTCGTTGTTTCAGTCTCCTGTGGACGTTCTTTTACAGGTGAGCTACGATAAAAGTTGAATCCCTCGATGAATATGTTATTTTGTACTGATCAACTCATGGTCCCTGCTTATATTCTAATTTGCAGTTTGTATCATTTCGAATTTCATGCCGTTGGAAGCAGCAGACTTGAGTATTCAACTACGGAAGGATACTCTGGAAGCTGAGATCGTGAATAACCGAAGAAATGCCGCTCAGGTAATTATAAGATTTGCACGGAGACTACTACACAGAAAGCAGGCGCCCGCAATCCAAAAAGCAGATGTGAATCCACCACCAGAGAATACATCGGAAGAGCTTCCGTTTGACGATTCTTTTGCTTCGTCTTCGAGCTCGTCGTTATTAGATGATGTCATCACAATGAATGCAGAGATACAGCCACAGAGCGAAGATCGACAATTATTCACCTCCTCACAAGAAACAGTTGAACACCACCACTTCTCGGATGCGAAAAAAATCAGCGAGGAGAACCACAATTCCCCAGTTATCTCGGCCCCAGTTGTAACCATAGACCAAAATAATGTTCAGAGTGAGGAGACTTGTATGGATAAGGAGATGACCGAAGTAGAACCAAATAAAACGCGAGCAGACGCTGTCATATCCCGCATTCTGCACGAGCCACCCCAAGTGAAACGCTCTTCAAAGCAGAAGGGTTACGCTGTACCAGTCAGAGATGATCAGATTGACAAGGCTGCAACTAGGTTGAAGTTGGCGAGAGAGCGCCGAGAACAAAAGGCGGTTGCCAAAAAGATACTGCCCAGAGTCCAAAGAAGTATCGCAACTAAGATTCAGCATGAAAGGAAAGAGATCATTCCAGAGAAAGCTCTACCTGATATCGCTGTGACGAAAAGTGATACTGACCTCGCGCATCTAGAATGGAATAGGAAACTACTCGCGCGGCGAGCATCCAGATTGAAAGCTAAAGAACAAGTCGAGAAAGAAGCAGCGCTTATCAGAGAACAAAATATAAGAATCGAACAGGAGCGGGCGAGATTATTGCAAAAGCAGGCACAAATGATATTGGAAGAACAAACGAGGAATGCAAAGAATGCAAGACGATTGAGACTGTCGAGGGAGGCAGCAGAGCTCAAACATTTGGAGGAGAAATTGAATAACTCGTTAACATTGCTGAAAGGTGATGAAAACAAAGAAAACAAATCCAATTTCCTTAATCTGAAACAATGGACTAAAGCGTTGTCAGGGGGGTGAACATAAATTATTGTTGCACTGCGACACCGCATGCGATGACACGTGGAATTCTCCTTCGACGCTCGGAAAAAAGGCGGGATTGTCGAACTCGAAGGAGCGCCATGGTATCGTTGGTACACCGACCGACGACGGCACCAACAGGTCACGCACAAGGGCGAGCGACGGTGGCTACGTATCGTACCTGCCGCGAGACACAGTCAACGACACAATAAAGCTTCTTCGGATTTCTTCCAATGCTGAGCTGGTGTTGGATGGCAGGTGCCTTCCTTTGTCGACAGAACAGAAAAGAATCATTAAATAGAGTTACAATGAATGTCTTTTCAACCTCCGTTCTCCTCGCTCTTCTGTGTAATAGCGACACATCGCTCTCGTTCATCATCACTTCCAGTCGTCCTCGCGGTAAGGTAAATGCGGTGAATATCCGATCCAAATGGCAATTCGCTGACGCTGCAAAGTCGAAAACGAGATTGCTCTACTATGGCGATTACGACGATAATTATCTTCACTTTAACAGCGATATCTCTGATGGGACAAGCTACCTCCACCGAACGAGCAGCACCCTTCGCGGTGGAAATGCCGTAGACAGTAGTGAATACGGTGTCTGCAGCTCACTCTCCGTCTCAGAACTCAAACGGCTCCTCACCGATCGCGGAGTAGATTTCAGGGATTGTCTCGAGAAGCGAGATTTAGTTGAAAGGTTGATGAACAGTAAAGGTTTGGCTGCTTCCACTTCGTTCGCTACGGATGGATACAACAATGGTGGGGCTGGAGGACTAAGCTACGAGGAGAATCGCGTTGTGAATACATTTACTAGAGCCTCTCCTGCAGTTGCATACATACAAACGATTTCACAATCGATGCAAATCACTCGTGGATTCAGCTTGAGAGGGACTGAAGTGCCTACCGGCGCTGGTTCGGGCTTTTTGTGGGATGACAAGGTAAAGAAGACCAACACATTTTCTTCCTGAGGCTAATGTTCATTTAGAAAGATTCTCTGATGCTGAAGTTCCCATCCTTTCTCACTCCGGTACAGGGTCATATCGTGACCAACTATCATGTTATCGCAGCCGCCACGAAGACGAAGAACCCAATCATTAAAGTCAAACTCCAGGGGATGGAACCTCTCTCTGCCACGATTGTTGGATATGAACCCGAGAAGGACTTGGCCGTCTTGCGTATATCATCGAGAAATCTCCCATCCCCTATCAGTATAGGTTCGTCGAACGATCTGCAGGTGGGCCAGAACGTCCTGGCAATCGGTAACCCCTTCGGACTTGACTATACTTTGACCGTAGGAGTAGTCTCGGCATTGGGAAGAGATGTCGATGGCATTGGAGGGAGACCGATAAAAGGTTGTATCCAGTCAGACGCGGCGATTAATCCAGGAAACTCCGGTGGTCCCCTTCTAGATTCCCGTGGTCGATTGATCGGTGTCAAGTGAGTACCAATCAACGTTGGATCATTGCTGTCGTGTTGAGATACATTCATTTCCTTTGACTCATTATTCATTATCCCTGATGAATTTCTCGTTTACAGCATGGCAATCTATTCCCCATCTGGAGCTAGTGCGGGAATCGGATTCAGTATTCCTGTGGACACTGTCAGGCGGGTTGTGAATCAAATAATTCGTCACGGACGGTAAGCGAAACTAGAATCTTCCTCCACCCCACTTTCTCTTCAGCTTCATGGTAATCCTAACTGACAATATCTCTGCCAAATCCCTCCAAAGTGTGGTGCGTCCCACCATGGGTGTGAATGTTGCGGAAGATAGGGTACTTCGCTCGATTGAAATGCAACTACACAAAGAATTGAAGGGCGTTTTGGTTGTGGAAGTATTGCCTAAATCGCCAGCGGAACGAGCTGGACTCGAGGCAACTGCGCTTCGATCCGATGGAACTATTAAACTGGGAGATTTGATCACGGAAGTAAACGGCGAAGTAGTCGTTAGCGTGGAAGATTTGCTCTCGGCGATTGAGGCACGTTCCGAAGGAGAGATGGTGACTGTCAAGATTTGGAGAAAGTGTGATAGGCGTCTCGCGGAAACAGTTCGATTGAAACTTACTTCGAGTGAGAAATTACAGAGGGGCGTTAGTTCGTCGATGAGTTCGACTGGAACCCGAAACGCGTGGCAGTAGTAGGCAGGCAGGAAGGTAGTACAGTGAAATATTTTATATGGTAGATTAGTAGTCATTTCTTAACCATCTGATCCCCCCCTTTCCAATAGCAATATTCAGCTTCCACTGACGTGCGTGATTGTTGTGACGGAGGTAGATTAAGTTAAACGATGTTGAGTCGACGTGATCATGTTCTACTTCTTGAGCGCTGCAGTTTTCCGATAGCCAATCCTGTCTGCGGCGGATATCTTTTTCTGCGATGATGACGGAGTGACATCAAAGTCAGAGGCTTGTTTCGTGTGTTGCGATGTTTCTTGCAGCGCCTGTTGCTCAGCGATGGCACGGCGCTCTTTCATGATCTGTGTTGTGAGGGATGGGTAATGAAGTTGAGTGGGAAGATGTGCAATGAAAAATTACAGTGAACATCTCTAACATGTGACACGAACGCGAATTCTTGCGTTTTGTGTTCATGGAAACAATTTAGGGGAACACCGGCAATGATTGTACCCGCTCCCCTCACCTTGTCGTATTCGTCTACATCGTCGGCTTTGAGCTCTATCCGAGTGGGTGGTCGTCGAAGCGCCATGGCTGGCCGCCGGGGATTTAGATATTAGATGATACTGATACACTACACTCCGGCGGCTGGTATCTAGGTAGCTGTGTAGTACACGTACGTATGCAGAGCGATGGTGACGACTTTTGATTCGCGCTCTACAAGTCCAACAAACACACCGCCCCACTAATAACCACTCGTTAATCATCGACATGGTTTCCGCCGACATCCTCATTTCGCAGTCAGTCGGCCACGACCAGAATGATATTGACGCGATTTGTTTGGGTTCGGGTAGATTCCTACGAAGTGTTTTGGTCCCCTTCCTCTCGCACAACCTCAAGCCTGCCGTGTTTCAAACTCGAGGGCGCAACTTTCTAGATTCGTTCCAAAGAGACGGCGAACATACACATCCATGCAATGATACCAACAGCAGCAACCACAACAACAATCGCCAAGTGCCATCACTGCGCTATCCGGTGGATACAGTTCAATTTGATGGCAGCATCGTCACTTCCGAAGTTGAAATTTACGCAGCTGGGACAATTGGAACATCGGATGGAAAATCGAGCTTGATGGACCACCTCCTCTCCACCATCAACAGCATTGCTGTAATTGGAGTAGGTGTCACCGAGGCTGGGTTACAGAGTCCAAACAATCAGTGCATGCTAGATTTGACGGAATTGCTATTCAATCTATTTCGCAGGTCTTTGAAATGTCCCAATCCGAATGGGAAAATCTGCGTCATTAATACAGACAACTTGCCCAACAACGGAGATGTCATGCGCAGCCACGTGCTGAAAAATGCACAAATATATGACGGACAAACAGTGAGGAGTACCTCGATGAGCTTCATCGACTTTCTATCGACCAAAGTAGCCTTCCTCAACAGCATGGTGGATCGAATCACATCGTCGAGGCCAGGCTCGAACGGATTGGTACCAATGTGCGAACCATTACCTGCAAAAGCATTGGTCCTTTGCGATCCGGGGAGGGATTTGCCACTTTGGATGGATGATGCGAATATGCAAGCACAATTTGGGGTAAGCAATCGCACATTATTTGTTGGTCAATTACTACATTATGATCTTCAGGAACTCTCTTTCATAGACTACATTCTCACCAACGTGAAATGTGTTACTATTCGCGTGTCAAGGTGAAAATACGGCATGAGTCATCCGACCTCGATGCGGACATTGCACTCAAACTGCGAGTGGCCAATGGCACACATACTGCCGTGGCTCACGCGCTGGCTCTCTCATCGTTGGTCAATACTGAATCTCTTTGCAGTCACACTCCCACATCTGAAATTATCCTGAGCTACCTCGATTCGCTGTACCAAACTCAAATTCTACCAGGATGTATCTACGATGGTATTTCCGCCAGCGAAACTGACGTCACTTGGATCGGCTGGAGAAAGCGACTACAGCATCCATACTTTGGCCTCTCGACGTTTTTCATTTGTCAGAATGGAGCCGCAAAGTGTGGCATCCGTCTCGGACCGACGATCAAGAGCTTGATCAATGCCGGCATTCACGGATTAACTGAACCAATTGGGGACCATCCGATACATTTTTCGATGGCGTTTGCCGTGGCCGTCATATTGAGGTTTCTAACACCTGTTTCGTCTTTCAACGAGAATGATCAGAGCTGGCATGAGCGAATAAATAATGACGCTTCTTGTCGTGGCATTTACGTTGGCTGGCTTGATGGGAGCTGCATAAAAAACGAAATGCACGGCAATAGCAATAAGTTGGTAGACCACTCGTCAGATGAGACTGTAACCTACGCTGATGGACTGAGGTACAATTTAAGCGAGGGATGGTATGAGTTTCGATGTGACTGCCGCATAAGTTGGAGAGAGCAGAAGATGGGTTCAGTAGATGCGACTCAAGATTCGATCAGTTTACCAATATTACTATCCCAATTTTGTGAAGCAGAGCAACAATTTGAAGTTATACGTGCGTATCTGCATCACCATCAAGGAGGAAACCTCGCAGCACTGCTGAGAGGAGTGGGTGAGGCAGAGGAATCGCTCCGAGAAAAGATGTTTGATACCTTTGTTGGCGCTGTATCCATATTATATTCCAAGATGGTTAGAGGAGATAAAATCATTCAGTTGTTGCAAGACATGAAGGAAACGCAGAACGGGTTTGCGACTCCTTGTTGCCAACTGATTTGACAGAATGAAATGATGTGGCGGGGTCCTCGATGAAATAGAAACTGGAAACCATTGTGTGCCAACTATTAATTATTAAAAGCTCAAGGTAGGTAATTGTTTAGCGATCAACCATTTTCTTCGGCGATACGAATTGTCAGACAAAAGAGAGAGAGAGAAAACGTCGCCGGCGAACGCCACGCACCGTCATCATCACTGCATACGTGGTCATCATCATGCACCAATCTCTCTCTCATGCCAAGAGATGTGCAGTCCACTGGCGCCGACATCATTTCAGGCGTTTTAATTATTATTGCTACATTATATTTTTGGATTCAAATACTAATGATGTAATAGGAGTATCTACTTTCTACTGCAAGTCGTAAAAGATGAGATTTCTCTTTAAGGTGTCGTCGCCATCCGTGGTCAGCACTTCTCGAGACTTTGCATCTAGATTAAGGGCTGCAGCGCCTGCATCTGTGTCGGCCCCTGCTACACATGTGGACAAGGCAACAGCATCTCAAAGTGACGTATGTGCAGGCAAGGCTTGGGCGCAGCAGTGCGGAGCTAATTGCGGATGTGTCCTTCGTTTTGAGGCACAACTTTTGGAGTGTTCCTCGAGCACTAGTCCTACCATTGTGCGAGCAACTTATCACGCGAAAAGGATCATGGTCACATCTTCTGGGAAACAGAATAAACCCATTCATTTGAAACCTCTCACTAACCAGCGCTCGCAACCAATGCTGACTTCTTGCACGTGTCCTACATTACACCATATTGCCCAACTGGCAGTCGAGCACTTAAAGGGGAAGACTTTGGCACAATTAAGGAACGAGATGAACATGGGCGTAGTTGGTACTCGGAGCTCGGTAGCATATCGTCATACAGTTCTTCGAGAGTGTGTCCTACCTATAATAATGGGGACAAACTCAAAGTTTGGGATCGCTAAGAAAGAATCGACTAAACGGAGTGCTAAAGCATACAACTCTATCCAACAGCATTTTCACTGCTATGATCTAGTGGAGGATTCTTTGCTCGCCATGATACTCAAGCGAATCCCGAGCCCGAGGAGCTATAATTTTGCAGAGTCATATTCTCCTACTTTGGGTGAGTATTCTCGATTATACAGTTACTCCAGAAGGAAGAAGACTACAGGTTCCGTGGACGACACTCATCAAGTTGAGGATTCATCTGGAGTTGAGAATGAATTTTCGTGTATTCATGAAGCAGGTGACTGGCACCGGAGATCTCCTTCGTCATTTTTTTTGTTTGGGGATGAATCCAATGGCTCGAACACGAGCACTTCGTCCCTAACGCGAGTGTTAATCCAACAGATGAAGGATTCGATCAGTGATCGATTGCTTGGAAACGAAATCAATAAAGAGAAGATGGAAAAGCACCGACCAACAACGAGCTATCTAAATTTGCTGGATATGTACGGCATTGATAATAGCAAACAAGAAGTTAACGATGGTAGTACTCTCGATGATTGGTTAGATTTTGTGGATCAGAGTAAGGGGGACCTAGCGTAGTGTGTTGTCCTGAACTTGGCGTTATGTGTCAAAGCATGTTGAAGTTAAAGTCAGTGAATATGCCACCCTAGATGTATCCAAAAAAATCGATCACATGTTAATGTTTAATGTTTCAATCATGCCTTTCAGATCGACAACTCTGCATTCAATGATTTGTGATCTCCTTCTTCTAAATATGGATATCTCTTCTACAAATGCATTCGAATAAAGATAAGCCCCCATTTTAAATCCCATCACTAGTGCTGGTTGCCCTGATATCACCGAAGGTACTGATCCTTGGCATACTTTTCTGGGCAGTGATTTGGATACAAGTGTTGCGAGAGCCCAATTCCCTTGCAGTCTAAGTAAAATTCAATTCGAATTTTCTGAATGAAACTCTACCTTGAGTTTTTCCATGGCATTAAAAAGTGATACCATTTGCAGTAGATTGGATGACAAAAAGGCTTTCACTTTTTAAACGTCACACTTCAAATGCAAAATGAACAACAACACAAATGACAATAACATACCTAATGGTGCTGAAGTCCTGCAAGACGCGAACCTAGTGGAGAATCCAATTGCTGGTGGCAATCCTCCAAATTACCTCCTTGTTATTCCAGCTGGCACTGGTAATTTTGGTGAGTACCTTGTTAATCTCAACCTAAATCCTGCTCTTGCCATCTCAATTTCTGCTCCCCCAGTTAATCAAGGTCTCGTTCCCTAAAATCTAGCCAACGGAATCTTTAATTGGCAAATTTGGGAGATTGTTAATGGTCAGTTAAGGAGAAGGAATGTACATCAGTGAGATTCAAATCACACAGCAACCGCAATTACAAACATAAAAAAAGAAGGATGAGCACTCGTAGCTCATACCGTACACTTGGTATGTACTGACAACTGACTCTCTGGGAACCCAGAATTGAGTACTACAACGTCCCATATGAAAGTTGCTCCCCTGATAAAGATAGAGTACTATCTCCTACTTTGAGCATAAATATTTGATTGTTGAATTGTAAATTATGGAACTGTCTCTTTCTCTCTCTCTCCTCTCTCTCTCTCTGCGACTGCGGCGACAGAGAGAGAGTCGGAGAGAGACGTCGTCGCCGCCACCGCAGAGAGAGTGAGAGAGATGGTAGAAATTTACAAAACAACAATCAACTATTTTGAGAATGCATTTTCTTAGTATTATTATGTATTATATTATTAAAAATTATTATTTCCGCTGTCGCCGCTACCACCACCGCTGTCACCCTGCTGTCACCGCCACCACTGTCGCTGTCACTATCACCGCTTTTGCTGCAGTCGCCGTTGTCGCCGCCACCATTGTCTTGGCTGTCATACTGATATCATTGCCATTTTCTTAGTATTATTATATATTATATTATTAAAAATTATTATTTCCGCTGTCGCCACTACCACCACCGCTTTTGCCGCCACCACTGTCACCCTGCTGTCACCGCCACCACTGTCGCTGTCACCATCACCGCTTTTGCTGCATTCGCCGTTGTCGCCGCCACCATTGTCTTGGCTGTCACCACCGCCACTGCCATCATAGCTGTCACCACCCGCCCCCGCTGTCACCACTGCTGTCGCTGCTGTCACCACCACTGATACCTACCTACTACAACCCACAACAAACATCATTCACTTTGAATGAACCAACGAGGAATGCACTCGTCGTCGTCGTCAACGAGTAGTAGTCGCGGCAGCGGTCACCAATCCATCGAGGAGCAACATTTCGCGCCCACCTCAAACTGCAGTGCTTCACCGCCTCCTTCGCAAAGCGACGATGGCGATGTTTCTGCGCATCAACGACCATCATCCGTCTCACGCAGCAGCAGCAGTTGCAGCAACAATAACAACGTCCATAACAACAACGGCTGCTTGAGCAAACTATTTCTATCTTTCGTTGTAACATTTGTCGCGGTACATCATATTCTGCAGCTACTATTGTTCATGACAACCTCACAGTCTTCACAAAGTTCTTCGGCAGTAGTACGTGCGAAACGATGCGTGGAAACGGAACCAAATATTTTTCACTGTACCGACAATACTACTCCTATTCGAAGTAATAGTGAAAGTGATGGGACCAATAGCAATAGTCATCGACAGTTCTATGAAGAAGGGATTGATGGTATAATAATGCACAATAAAAGTGAAAATTATGATAAGTATCGGGGGGTGGACCAAAACGTCTCGGGGAACGACGAGGAAACGAAAAAAATGGTCGAGGTATTACACTCGATGGAACAGTACTGGAATAGATGGGTCCTGACTACCGCTTCAATTAAGCAACAGTACGA
This sequence comes from Discostella stelligera, assembly GCA_036939735.1. Taxonomy (NCBI): domain Eukaryota; phylum Bacillariophyta; class Thalassiosirophyceae; order Thalassiosirales; family Thalassiosiraceae; genus Discostella; species Discostella stelligera. The sequence continues at coordinate 3,267 of JALLBB010000054.1, read as the reverse complement.
TGAGATATATTTTGCCAACATTTGGTACGTGCGTCGTGATTAAAGAGAGAAGTATGCGCATTACATAGAAACAACAAATTATCGTCAATGGCACAAAACAACAGAACTTATTCTCTTACTCACTCATCATCCTTTTCGAACACACACACACACACATTCGCAGCACGAATAAACATGAACGATGTGTCTTCTGGGCATCGGTGGGTGAATGTACGAACAATCCGGTAAGTCCAAATTATATCTTTATATGGAAAGGAATATGTTTCTCTTTTTGGCAAGGCAAACTCCTGCATTGTCTTTTGTTTTTGATACAGGACTACATGACCAACGAATGCACATTGGCATGCCAAGAGTGTGAGAAATTTCTTAAATTTTCAGTGAGCTTTGTTGCTGGAGATGGTGGTGGTATTTGTAGTAAAAAAGGTGCTCTCGATGAATAATTGTAGATGGAATCGTGATGGGTGATGGGAACTAGAGAAAAATATTTGTGCAGGAAGAAATAACACCCCAATTCTATGTGGTCTGATCGGGTTGGGCTGGGGGGAGTAAGTGGGACGATTGCAATGCACGAGTAAGAGCATACACAATAAATTACAAAAAGGTAGTTTATTATCTTTTCATATCGGATTTCTTCGGTTGAATTATAATCGTCCCATACTTCCCCGACTGTCTCTCCTCTTCTGAGAGTTGCAACACTTTATGAATATATTCACTTTGCTGTTGTTCATCTATCCATTTGGCAAAGACAGAGTTGCTGATATGGACAAGACTAGGGTAGCTAGATTGCCGTGTCAATTTTTTGAATGTTCTCGGGATTGGGAACGATATAAAGTTCTCGTTTTCCATCCTTACCAACTCACATTCGGTTTCATCGCCAGATTCAATACGTTGATAGATGTTGCGAAGTCCGTCTTGGTCGCGTCCTCTACCAGTGACCGTCATGTCATCGATCTCACGTCGCCATAACGCAAGACAATGCCCAGAAGACTGCCGCTCAACAATGAATGTGCCTCCTTGCAAGGGCCACTCGTCGCTAAGCGGAGTAAAGAAGTATAATTTCGACAGTCCTTCAACTCGCCTTTCTTGTGAGACATTGTACTTCCTCTCTAGTTCGCTGAAAAGAGTATACATTGAATCACCAGCCAGGATGTCAATATCAAGGTAATAAATCAAGTTCACTGGATCAAGCCGCTTGTCCATGCTCATATAATCAATAATAAGTGTCTTGAAACGTTTTGATTTGAGCGACATGTTTTCTTCTGTAAATTGCAGCGGCTCTCCATTGGCTGCATTCAAATGTGTGTCGAGTGGGTGCATTACAATCACATTGTCATCCCATTCACTTTGATATCGCTCAGGTGGAGCATCGGTCAGAAGGATTACATATCCATCCCATTTCCCTCTCCTACGCAAAGAAAGTATGCATCTCTCTACAAGCGTACTCTCTGCGGCTTCTGCGCCAAATGAAATTAGAAATATTGCATGCGTGTCATCGAACCGATACTTTGAAGATGGGTCAGCATCATTTTCACCGGTTTGTTCATCATTTGTTCGCATTCCAGTGTATTCACTGTGTGTACCTTCGCTCACTGTGGCAACACTGTGTTCCATTTCTTCATCATTGTCCTCACTCTGATCTGCCGAACCTTCGGTTTCAATGCCATAGTCACTATATCGCTTCCCACCTTCTCGTGCCGCCAAGACGGCTTTTAGCCATTGTTTCTTCTCTTTCTCGGGAAGGTTCCATAATTCTACAAGAGCTTGGTTGAGTGGTTTGGATTTGTGTTCTTGGATAAGGTGATGAGCAGCAGGTTTCAAACCTGTTATACCTAATTTATATTGCTCCTTGATTGCGCCATCTAACTTGGTGCGGACCGGTCTACCTCCCGGCCTCCCCCAAAAATTAAGGCCTTGTGTTCGCACCAGGTAGTTGTAGGAAGAGCAGTATGTTCCATTCAAGTTTTCATCCTTCAACGATGGCTTATTTAGTGGTTGGACACTCGGATACTTCTCAATCAAAGAATACAGTTCCGTATCCATGAAGGATCTTTCGATCACATCAATATCATAGCTACCGCATGTTGGGTGACTTTTGATTTTTTTACTCTTGAACTTTTCGGGCATCATATCGTTGCGCCACCTCGCCGACATTTGTTGACCACAGCATTGACGAAGCACCTCCCAAAAAGAAAAGTATTCATTTAGTATTGTTCTGTAGTTGGTAGGCAATCCGTAACCTGTGATGTATACATCCACTAACTGCGCGATTCCGCCCTTTTTCAAAGTCTCCATATCTTGGACGTAAGCAACAATGTGTCCATCCTTTTCCAAGCTGGTTTTCATTTCCTCAGCTTCCATTCTATCCTTAGCCGCTGTAAAAACTACAACGTTATCACAAAGGAAATTATCCAAACTGAGATGAGTCTTGACAACCACTGGTGTCTCTTTTTTCCTCAGAGTTTTGTACCCTTTCATTCTAATCCAAAACTTTAATTCGACTTCAGATATGGTTTCCCGGTCATTTTCGATGAGGTACAGGAAGTAACTAACAGCGACCATGTTGAACAGCAGTGTTGTAGCGGTTCGAGGGCTTCCATATGTGACAATATGCGTCTTAATGGGAAACTTTGGCGTTAAAACTCCATCGCTGAACGGGTTCGATGATGATGATGATGATGATGATGATGATGATGATGATGATGAATGAGAAGATCGACGAGGTGCGGTCGGAAGAAAATTCTTTTCGTACAGAGCAAAATCATCGATCTCACTACCTTCCTGAATTCGCAATGATAAATCTTGAATGACATTGCGCGATATAATTATGGTGGTTAGTACTGCGTAGATAGTTAGCAACGCTAATGTCGATGATCTCGAATTCATTATTTTGTCGGAAGAAGTGTGTGGTATCGTACTCACTGTTGGACGGACACCATGATGTTGTTGTTGATGATGATGATTAATATCGCTTACTGCTACAGAGTATTAGCCCCCGATCCATGCCGTCATGTACATGTACATCCTCCTTCTGATGGTGCATTCAGGGTCATGGTGGGCTTTTTTCGTTGGCGCTGAACGAGCCAAAAAAATAGCGCTCATGTAAGCAATTAATTTTGAGCGAAGATCATGTTGTCTGGAGAGCATTATTTTGGCGATTTGAGTACGTATTTCTCATGTGTACGTACACATCATCGCAAATCGCAAGAGCTTATTCGCCAATTACACGATGTCATACGATATTGAGGTTGAGGGAATTCCTACCTTAGC
>JALLBB010000053.1:0-27452 GCA_036939735.1 Discostella stelligera | reverse complement strand
TGCTGTGGCCAATAGTATGCGTCCGAAAAACGGAGGAACGCACGCACTGCCGAAAGGCGTGAGGAATTCATTGAAGCAGGAGAAATTAGCCCCGTTTCAACATAGTTCTTTAGAAAACACTATCGGAACGAGCTCTCGTGTTTCTTCTGGTGGTTGATGCTTTTCTAGATTTTTAGTGTCTAACTAATAATATAAAGTCAAGGGCAGTACATGATTCTCTCATTGTTTGAACTCAATGCTGGAGTTGCAGTACACTAATTCTCATTCATGGACACACTGTTCCTTGAGGAGGAGATTTGACACAGCCAAAAAACTTGATGCAAATGAGGAATGATGTGCATAGTTTTTGGTATGGGTGTATGTTTGAAGATAAATTGTGGATATCTCTCTCTTGAGAGAGAGAATGTCTCATGGTTGCACTTCGATCTTTGGCAACCGAGGTTGTATGTTCCGTTCCTTCCAATCCAAGGTGAAACCTGGTGAATGAAACCATGCCATTCACTGATCGAATAAAGGATCAACATTATTTTGCGAGAACAGTATCGCGAAATTCTCGTCACAATTCACAATTCCTTCACTCTCCATGACTACCTATCGCACAACAAACAGTTCTCATGATGTCCGACACGTCGTAGTAGTATCAGGCATCTGCGTGCGCCTGTAATAATAATAGCCATCTCTTTCGCTCCATCCATGGTCCCAACTGCTATCCGACTCGTCATGACGCATCATCGCCCCAAGGCAATCTTCCTCAATTCCGCCCGTCTCGACTATGACCAGGCCCTTAACTTCTCGCGTCTCGCCGACCTAACCCAACTGACCTTGAATACCGTCGATTCCGTATCCGACGCTACCGAAATCGCCCATCTCGTGAATTCCACTCAAGCCGAAATCGTGATTACCAAAGAGATGCATGTCCCGCCGTCGGCACTGGAGAAGTTCAATCCCCGTGTGAAGTTACTGTGCGAGGCAGGAACGGGATACAATAATTTACCCGTCGCTCTGGCCAGGGCGCGCGGAATGGATGTGGCGAACGTTCCCACGTACTCTACCGAGAGCGTGGCGCACATGGTGATCACGTACATTATGAATTTCTCCGCCGCCATCTTCCAGCAGGCGAAACTGTTGCACGATGGCGATCGATCGAATTTTCGCGTCTTTCAACATCCAATTTATGAAATTACGGGAAAAGTGGTGGGCTTGATCGGTGGGAGCGGAACGATAGGGACGGCGGTTACCGACGTCGCTCTGGCGTTGGGCATGCGCGTCCTCGTTTCGAGTCGATCGTCGAAACTTCCCGCGGGGCACAGGTATGAAAATGACCCGAGGGTGAAAGTCGTACCTTTGGATGAACTGCTGTCGACTTCGGACTTTGTTAGCATTAATTGTCCTTTGAGTGAGGATACGCGACATTCGATCGGATCTCGAGAAATCCGCCTCATGAAGAAAACGGCCTTTCTTATCAATACTGCTCGGGGTGCAATCATCAATGAAGTGGAGTTGATACAATGCATGAAGGAGAAGGTAATTGCGGGTGCCGGTCTTGATACCCAAGAAGTAGAGCCTCCTCACCCTCAGAGTGAACTGTGGAAGTTGGATAATGTATTTTTGACTCCGCATATTGGATGGAGACGACTAGAGACGAGACAACGACTCGTGGATATGACAACGGATAACATTGAATCTTATGTTCGTGGCGGAGCGGTACTGAACGTGGTAAACAAGTAATGATACAATATTAATCCACTTATTTCTTTGATATCCTTGTAGCGTTACGAAAGAATTGAGCTCATACACCGATATCGAAGAGTTGGTGTCTTGAAAGGTTTGACGGGGAAGGAAGTCGACGTGAGTTTAGTAGATAGACCAGTTCTGATCATCTTTCAAGTTTCAAGACTTGATTACTATTACATAATATTACGTGTAGAGTCAGTAGTAGTTTTTAGTTTTGCTGTGGTAGGTGGACAGGCGTCTGGCTGTCATGCAGCAGAAGCAGAAGGGGAGGCAAAAAGCAACGAGCGAGCGAGCGTGTGGGAGCTGCTGGTGAGATGGCAGAGTCGACTTCGACCTGCCCAAGCAAACAAGGACAAAATCGGTAAGACCATAAGAGAAATATCAACATCCACCGCCCCCTCCAGTATTAGCATTGTTGACGGATTCACGATTTCCTTTGTCTGTCGTCCTTCATTTTCATCCCAGAGACCGCACGCACGATCCCGCGGACGAACAACAACAACAACAACAACAACAAGCACAACCAGCACTACTTGTCGCCAACGCCAACGCTGTCGCTGCGGTAGAAGTCGAAGAACCATTACTGCCACCACCACTCGCCGTAACGCAACCAATCCGTTCAATTCTACACGCGCATAATTACGAGCATACATCCCAACTTCTCGACTGGTCGCGTCGGTATCTGAATAATCAACGATTATTTCCGAATTCACCATCATCCGGTGACCCCACGCACAGCGAGAACAGCAGCATTGCCACCGTACCAACCTTGTTCCGATACATCATCTCCAACATTCCATCACTGCAAATACATCCCTCTCCGCGAAAACTTCTGCAAAATAAGCAACGACCGGAGCCGAGCGAACAAGACAAAACAAAGCACGATTCTACGATGAATTTGGGCGAGGCATTGCACATGCAATCGTTCGCCACGCTTGCCGGGAGAAGAGCGGTGGATGATGTTGTTGTTGCCAACGGCGACGGCAACAGCCACAAAAATAATAATTACGCACGGGCCGATCCATCGGGACGTGCGATCATGTGCACCCCCGCTATTCCATTTATCGACTCGACTACTACCGCAACTGCCCAAAGCGATGGGAACAGAATATCCTTTCCGCCACAGGGTCTCATCTTTCGCACTACTTGTCGTTGTGCGAGTGAGGATGGTGGCAAGATTGTGACGCTGGTGGAAGCAGTTCGGCTTTCTTCGCCAAAGCTGGGTGGAGGTGGACCAGTAGTCGAAGAGATGGATGCGAACATTGTTCAAGGAGGAGGTGGGGGGATGACAGTGATTGGTTCTTTCCCTCTGCAGGAAACGACTACGTCGTCACGAGTATTAGTGGTACGCATGGCATGTTCGGATGATGCGCGATTACTTCTTGTGGCATTGTCGGATGGGACATTGATTTGTCTGAATGTGCTCCTCCTCGAAGAGGAGAAAAATAAGAGCACGGACAGTTTCTTGATTCGTTTCACTCGGCGGTGGGCGATGTCCGCGACCGCTCCATCGGACAATCCTGTGCAGTTTCCTACTCTGGAATTCTTCCACGACAATGCTGGTGGCGATTATTTGCATCATTTTCTTGCCGTCGTGGAATCGTCAACCACTACGTCTTCCAAATTACTTTGGATGGATGCCACGTCTTCCACAGCAGCTCCACCATCCCATAACTTGTGGTCAGTAATAGACGATCGTCATATCCGAGATGGTGATATATCATGTGCTACGACCTGTTCCTCATCCAACGGAGATAATTCAACTTGCATTGTATTTGGCACAACCAAAGGCTCACTTGGAATAGTATCCACATTGTCAACCGGTGAACAAGTCGTGAAGTACATATTACCATCGATGCTACTGCAGGATGATCATGATGCCGATGAGAGTCCGTGGAAAGTCACTCACTTGAATTGGTTTCATCACCAATCACTTGCAGTGGGAATGTCGCGAGTCATTGTTGATCCAGACTCCTGTGAGGAGGGAGGAGGAGAAGATGACGAAGATGACCCGAATTTACACGAGGCCAATTTTCTAATTGGGAGAAACGAAGGTGGTGACGACCCATGGAACCCAGCGGCATGGACATTTGTTACGCTTGGGGATGTCGTGCCGTTCTTCTCCGTGCCAAAGGGAGGACGACATGCATTCCACACTACCTCCCTGCCGTGGACTACGTCGTCGCCGTCTCCGAGTATGTTATTAGTTGGGTGTAATGTTGCAAGTGAGGTGGCAATTATTTGCCAGCAAGATGATGGTCGTTGGGACCTATTAGAGCTCATGGAGGGAAGCCAAATATCATGCCCCACCACCGATGAGGATGAATTCATGTATTTGATGGGGCTGGAAGTGGTAATGATCCCGTTGGAGAGCGCAAAGGGTAACAGTTATCCGATTCCAGTATTGGCTACAGGTGATGATAGCCTATTGAGCTTCCTTCCTTACCATCGTTCACTGGGGTGGGATTTCCTCGCTTACCAATTGAAGAGTGGTTACGTGACAGCGGAAATGGGCGTCCCGCTACCCGACTCTTTGCAGCAAGCCCCGTCGACCACCATGATGCCATCGCCTATCGCTGCGGAAGACGATGGAGCGTGCATTCTTTCGGGACTTGATTTAGGTCTGACAAGTGCGATTATGGAAAGACAGGCTACCTTGAATGAAGATGAGGATGACGATGACGATGACAGCGACAATTCAGACTCTTCAGCTGATACAATTGATAGCGATAAAAGGGCGAATGATGATATTCCAACGATGGCTTCTTCGTCGTCTTCAGCTTTTTTGTCTGGGATGTCTGCGCCATCATTCAGCTATGGTAGTACCTTTACGACCGCCATAACCCCAACCAAGTCCCATTCTGCTTTTGACTCCGGCAACGCAGGCGGATCAGCATTCGGGTCTGCGTTTGGAGTTACCGCAACAACCTTTGGTGGGGTAGCACTGCCATCGACGGTTTCTGCTGCGCCACAAGAATCTCGTTCTACGTTCTCCACAGGTTTTGCATCCAATGCAAGTTTTAGCTCGGTGTTCGGTTCCAGTTCAACAACTGCGATTGGCTTTGGAACTCTGGCTGCATCGTCGCCTGGTGATGCCAAGGGATTTGGAGTAAAGAAATGCGAGATGAAGAAAGAGGATCAATTGAAGATTCCTCTGAAGTCTCATGAAATACCGCATTCGCTAGAACAAGTTGATGATGGTGCAGGCTCAAACGGGACGTCCAGCGTTGATACACACAAAAATTGCGCGATTGATCAACAATCTCAGAGGAATGTCACAGTAGCCGAAGGAGGTCCCGTTTTCAACAATCTCACCCAAACTCTGTCGGGAAGAAAGGCATTAGACGTGTTTAACCTTGTCACTGCGAAAACTAAAGCCTCTGATCCATCATATCTCCCAACGTCTGAGTTCGAAACATTGGTCGAGGAAGTTGGTGAAGGGTTCCACGGTGATGAGCTTGAAAAACAGCTCGCTCTTGTCGACCACGACGGTTCTGGAAAAATATCCAAGGTTGCTTTTGTCAAGTGGTACTGTAATCTTGTTGACAGAAATGACGCGGACGATGAATCCTCGCAGGGAAGCGAGATCGCAGAAGAGAAATCGAGGGCTAACGAAGCATTCATTGCGTTCAGTCAAGGAGCATCCCAAATCCCTGCAACAGATTTCGGCAAGCTTTTGGAATCGATGGGAACAACATACTGCGAGGAGGAACATCGACGCACAATCCGAAAGATTGGCGTAGCTACTGATTCCGGCGAGCAGGTGATAATGAAGTCAGCCTTTTTGGCATGGTATGTTGATTGGCTCTTTGGTGATGGCGAAACCGAAGACGAAGAAAGCATGGCGGAGGGCGCCGACGAGCCTGACAATGAGAAGCTGCTTTCTTCTGCTTCAAGCGCGACAAAGACCGAGGGTTGGGGTACTATATTCAAATCATCCGAAGAGGGTTCATGGAAGTGTGGCGTGTGCATGGTAACAAACAAGGCATCTGATACAACTTGCGTAGCATGTGAGACAAAAAAGGCGGGGGTGGGGGCAACGCCATCCCCAACCTCTTCCGCAGCAAAGTCGTTCTCATCTGGAGGTAGCACTGGTGCAAGTGGATTCTTTTTCGGGGCTGCTCCGTCGCAAACTGATGCCCCAACAAGCCAGAGCTTGGGTGGTGAGATCGCATCCGGAGGCAGCATTGGTGCAAGTGGATTCTCTTTCGGGGTTGCTCCGTGGCAAGTAAGTGATGCCCCAACAAGCCAGAGTGCGGGTGGTGAGAGTGGTATCAATTCAGGTGGATTTTCTTTCGGTGGCATCGCCACCAATTCGTATTCGATCGAAAGCTCACACGGTTCCTTAAACCCTGGAACGAACACCGGTGTGGGCACGTCGTTCTCAGGGGATGAAAATGGGTGTTTCATTTCAAGTTCACTTAAGGAGAATGACGAACTTACAAGTGATGGGCAAGAATATGACGGTCTTGGAGAGCTCGTTCAAACACCGTCTGGCATGAGAGCTTTGAAAGCGTTCGATAAATTTATTTCGTGTTCTGAGAAAATAGATCTTGTCCTACCTTCATCCGCATTCGAATCATTAGTTGAGGAAGTTGGTGAAGGGTTCCACGGTGATGAGCTTGAAAAACAGCTCGCTCTTGTCGACCACGACGGTTCTGGAAAAATATCCAAGGTTGCTTTTGTCAAGTGGTACTGTAATCTTGTTGACAGAAATGACGCGGACGATGAATCCTCGCAGGGAAGCGAGATCGCAGAAGAGAAATCGAGGGCTAACGAAGCATTCATTGCGTTCAGTCAAGGAGCATCCCAAATCCCTGCAACAGATTTCGGCAAGCTTTTGGAATCGATGGGAACAACATACTGCGAGGAGGAACATCGACGCACAATCCGAAAGATTGGCGTAGCTACTGATTCCGGCGAGCAGGTGATAATGAAGTCAGCCTTTTTGGCATGGTATGTTGATTGGCTCTTTGGTGATGGCGAAACCGAAGACGAAGAAAGCATGGCGGAGGGCGCCGACGAGCCTGACAATGAGAAGCTGCTTTCTTCTGCTTCAAGCGCGACAAAGACCGAGGGTTGGGGTACCATATTCAAGTCATCCGACGAGGGTTCATGGAAGTGTGGCGTGTGCATGGTATCAAACAAGCCATCAGATACAACTTGCGTAGCATGTGAGACTAAGAAGGAGGGGGTGGGGGCAACGTCATCTCCATCCACTTCCGCAGCAAAGTCGTTCGCATCTGGAGGTAGCATTGGTGCAAGTGGATTCTCTTTCGGGGTTGCCCAATCGCAAGCAAGTGATGCCCTAACAAGCCCGAGTGCGGGTGGCGAGAGTGGTATCACTTCAGGTGGATTTTCATTCGGCGGGGTCCCTGCCACTTCGGCAGCTAATACAAAAGGGGAAAGTTTGGCAAACGAACTTGGCTCAGATGGTATAGCATTTGTAGGACATACAAGTCCAGCAACAACTACTATGGAGAAAATTTCTAGTGGCGCCAAGTCTCCTTCATTTCTATCTGATACTCCAACAAAGCCATTCCAAAAAATGCCGGCATTGTCAGCAGTTGAACCCACTCCATATAGTTCGACCTCGGAGAAGGACAAAATCATTGTAACTGGTCCGACCGAAGCGAATCAGGAATCAAATAGTGTTTTTCCCCAACTGCCAGGAGCTTGTCCATCAATTAAGATCGGCACTAAAGAGGCAGTGACGAGCTCAAGCAACGATGCATTTCCTTCTTCGTCATCTGCTGCTCCACCGAATCGCTTCTCAACGAAGCCGGCATCCAGCAGTGCATTTCCACCTATGTCAGCGACTGGTCCTTCACCGTTCAGCTCATTTGGTGTTAAGAGTGATACCAACGAGGCAGTAAGGAGCTCAAGCAACGATGCATTTCCTCCTATATCAGCTACTGCTCCAACGAATCCCTTCTCAACAAAGCCGGAACCCGCCAGCGCATTTCCACTTAAGTCAGCAACTAGTCCCTCTCCGTTCAGCTCATTTGGGACGAAGACAGGTATTAGAGAGGCAGTGACGAGCTCACATAACGATGCATTTCCTCCTTTGTCCTCCTCTGCTCCAACGAATCCCTTTTCAACTAAGCCGGCAGTCGGTATCGATATCGCACCTATGTCAGCGACTGGTCCCTCTCCTATCAGCTCGCATGGAAAGAAGAATCAATTGACAGCAGGTGTCAATCATCACTTGGTATCCGCGTACGAGGCTGAGTTTTGGAACATGACAAAGTCTTTCGCCAATGAAATATCCATGTCAAAATCATTAAAAATGGATGCCAATACATTTATTCCGCAACACGATATTGAACAAATGATCAACGCGTTTGAGGAGAAAGCATCCAACGTAGGATTTTTTCTCGATCAGAATCGTGCCCTTCAGGAACGACTACTTCATCTTCTTAGTGTCCAAGACGATTTAGATCGGCAGAAAAAAGAGTCTACTCTGGCAATCGAAGAGCTTAATTTTCAACAGGTATCGTCAAACTCAGCTCGAAAAGAACCGCTCGATTTAGACTCAGAAAAAATGCGTCGTACCATCATATCAAAATGCCACGGGGTACAAAATCTCATAACCATTGTGGAGGATCGAATATTATTGAATAAAAAAATCTTTTCTTGCTCTGTTACTCGTCGAAAAGAAACAATACGTGCATCTGATTATTTTAATCAGTGGTCGAGGACTAAGCCCGTTGATCAGAGACAAACTGCTCGAGAGGCTACCAGCGCCTTATTCACATCGTTAACGGCTGGATATGACAGAGTACGAGCATTGGATCAATTTGTTCAGCATTTATCGGAGAAGTCAACAAAGCTTTTGACCTTTCATGGTGATGTCAAGCAACCGCTTCAACGCGGCGTGAAACATATCAAGGCGAGAAATCTACTCTCTTCACCATCAAGCACATCCCCACTACCTACGACTCGAAGCAATTTGTTGAACACCCGTCAAACTATACTTGAACGACAGAAATCATTACGAGAAATGGCTTATGAGTTTACTCATGAGTCTCCATGCCACACCATCAACACTTTCCATCTAAGACATTTGACCACATGCGGTACTCCGATCAACCAAGTTCAAATTCCGGATTGGCGAAGTAAAGGAAGGAATGAACTTCTTTCCGCATCCAGAGATGAGTCGACGAGCATTGTTCCTAGATCGCTCGTTTCGTCGCCTGCTCTTGCGAAGACTTTGTTTTCATCACCTGCTCCTAACGCAAAAGCTCGCAAGGAGTGGGATGCCCCCTTAGAATGCGTGCAGGCGGAATTGAAGGTGAATTTGCCACAAAACCTGAAGTTCGTTGATTCGTCTGAGGCTGCAAAAATTGCACTAGGTAAGATTTATGCTCATCCTGGCTGTTGATTCGACTGTTTTCTGACCTGCTATATAGCCAAGTTCGGAACGAGCCCAGAGAAACTTGCCCAGGGAAGAGAAATAATGTCTCGTGACGCTGCAGAGGCAACTTCTCCTATGAAGCCTCATCTCGAGATAAAACACATTCAAGTCAAAAAGTCAAATACCACACCATCAAGTAATGCAAAGTCCTTTCAATCTTTACAAACTTCTCTCGGACTAGGCCTTCGCGAATCAAATACAGCTGAAGCACATGATCGGTCTACAACTCTACTGGCTCAGTCGCACATCAAAGCTGGTCTGGCTAACGAGAATACTCCACAAACTGTTGTCGATTACAATAGTGTGCTCACGAATTTTTATCGAGCAAACTGCCCAGAAAAAGTCGCAGATGTTGAGCAGACCCTGCAAAAATACCAAGTGAGTAAAGCATTGCTATTTACGCATCCTCACCATGCTATCTTACCATCACTGACCTTCACTTAATATTTACGCTTCAGGGAAGGGAAACCGAGTTATTAGTGAAGCTGGCGAAAACATTTCAAAAACCAAACCCTCTAAATGATGTATTTGAGTCTCGTATGAAAGAAATGCATATAGATAAACATGACTACCATGCCGTGGCAACTCTCTACTTCCAAGTTTTCAATCCCTCCAGGATAAGCAACGTAGAACCGCTGCTACTGAAATACAAGGTGAGTTTTGGCGCCTGTGTGTTCTCAATAATTCTCGTGGAAGCTAACTTATCGCCGCCCCGTCTTGCCGAACAGGGAAGAGAAGGAGCCATCTTTGAAGAACTTTCATCAAAATGGTACACGTGTAATCCATTTGCGCCTCGCTCTAAAGAGACCATAGCAAACACGAATCCGCCAACCCTTGTAGATAATAAGGCTGACAAAAACGAGTATTATGCCATTCTGACTGAGTTCTACCAAAAGCACAACGCGGAGAAGGTTCCTGAGGTAGCTAAAACGTTGGAGACTTACAAGGTGAGAGCGAAGTGCCATTTTTGTGTTGCCACAAACGTTCCCCCGTCCGGCCCCTCACGCGCTATCTTTCCTTTACTACGAATAGGGACGAGAGCGACAACTATTTGACAAGCTTGCAAAAAAATATAATACGACCAACCCATTAGATGATGATCCTGGGCCTGAGATGTCTTCATCTTCAGCTCCGTCATTTGGTTTCGGCAACGTGACTTCCTCGTTTACAGCCACAATAGAACCGACGTCAACCGCTTTGCCAGCTAAGGCACCGAGCACTGCATCGCCTTTTGGAATGGGTGGAGGAGAAAAGAAATCTCCGTTCGAAACCGCTCCAACAGCTCTTCCTTTAAGCAGCACACCGTTCAGCAACACATTTGGATCAGGGGCAAACTCAACAATTGGATCTTTCGGAGGTAGCGCATTTGGAGGAGCTACCCCAGCTTTGGCTACGCCGTTTTCATCCTCCTTTGGCGTGACGTCTGGATCATCTTTTGGTCAGGCTGCAAGCGCGACCGCTCCCAGCACTGCAAAGTTTGGTGGTCGGAATCCACGCGACATGCTTGTCAGCTATTATCAGACGCACAACCCCAGCAAACTCAATGAAGTCGATATGTTGATGAATAAGTATGCTGGACGAGAAGAACAACTATTTCTCAATCTCGCTAAGAAATACAACCTTGATCCATCAATGTTTGGTGTCGCACCACCTCCCGCAACTACGCCATCGACGGGAGCCATAGTATTTGGATCACCTGCACCCATGGGAAACACCGCCATGTTTGGAGGCGCTGCAATAGCGGGTGGTGGGTTTGGAACTTCAAGCGGGTTCGGGTCTACGTCGCAAGGAGGATTTGGCTCACTGTCATCATCTACGGGAGGTGGATTCGGCTCGCTTGCGTCCTCAGCAGGGACTGGATTCGCAGGCTTTGGTGGGGGTCTAAGTGTCTCGCAGCCGAACCCGTTTGGAGAAGCACGGCGATAATAAATGGATGACACTTGCAGTGCATGTGGAAGGGCTATCTTTAGTTAGTGTAGTAGGTAGTTTATTTGAAAATCTCTTGAGATAGGTGGTCTCTGTTTCATTAACTAGGAAGATGCACATTCTCTTTTGCCATATTCACCAGTTTACAAAGAATATTTGCTCCGTCATCTCTCAAGCCACTATGCTGGTATTCGTTCGTGATCCACACCTTCACTCCATCCAGTGCGGCGCCTCGACCGAGTAGTTTCATCGCACAATCAAAATCCACGTACATGTCATCGTAGTAAGTTGCACTGGCCGCCTTGGATTTCGGAGGCTTGTTTGCGCCGCCACCAAGAAGAGCTGCGCGCATATTGATTTTATCGTAGAGAGGTGACCAATCCCTCTTTCCCGCCAATGCCTCAGAGAGTGATTTCATACCATGTCCGCTCAATTCAGCATAATCTCCATGCGCCATCCATGGGAATATCATCTCCCCGAAGAAGAGCGTAGGACGAGTATGATCATCAATCGTGGAAGTTTTCAGATAGTCAAATTCAGGATGGGTACTTGACACAATGTTTTGGTAGGAAGAATGAGCTGCCCATTTGGTAGGTCCCGACGTTGGCCCATCGGCGTAGATACTTTCGTGCAACAGAAAGTAGAGCGGAGCATCATCAAAGGATTGTTCATGATCGATACGTTTGAGGAATGCCTGCGACAGCTCATCCTCATCATCGTGCAAAAATGCCGTGTTGATCAATGAATGTAAGTTGGCGAACGAAGTGCCAGGGGAACCGCCCAAAGAAAGGCCAAGTTGCAAGAATCTTCGCGCAGTCAGTATTCCACCACTTGGTAGTCTGACGGGTGGCATTGACGACGATAACAGCCGCTGTACGATTCTCTTCACAATTCTAACATCCCCTGGATATTGATTGTAATACTTATAGTTCCGCGCGGCAACGCGTGGCCAAAGTCGATCGTACACCTCCCTAATTGATGTGTAGGCAGGGGCGATGCCGCCGGTGAAAAGACACAATTTGGGAGGATAGGCAATAGAGGAGAGGTAGGTCATAAGACAGAACCCACCATAGCTTTGGCCGAGGGCTGCTCCCCAGGGCTGTTCCTCAGCGTTACTGGATGCCTCAATGTCATTTTCACCCCCTGATTCAGCTGCTGTACTTGTCGTCGCCGCACGGGGTGACGGACGACGAATCAACGCCTCCTTAATCCACTCTGCATCCCTCACAATTGAATCGGCTCGAAATCTTGCAAGATATTCCGTCGCATCGGCCACCGCCTTGGCCACCTGTTTCCTCTTTTGAGTATCATCCTCCCTCTCGTCAATACCACCGTCCAGCAAAAACAGATCCGGAAACAATTTTTCCAATCGCCGTTTGCTTATTGGAGAACTCTTGCCCGTGCCGCGTTGATCCATGAGCACGATTCGTTCAAAAGTCTTTCCTTCGATATTGGTCACACCACCGCCACCCGACAGTGCCTTGGCCGCCCAGCTAGAGGATGAAGACGCAAGGCCTAGGCCCACCGAGGGAGCAGCACAACCAAAGCCGGGTCCACCTTGCAGGTAAAGCATCATGCGAGAGGCATCGATGGAGGAACTACTCCTATCATCGCCGCCACTACTACTAGGATTCCCTCTTCGCATCAAGTATGCATCGGCACGTTTTCGGGGACACATGGTCGGATCGGAAATGGATGCAATAAACAATTCATTGGATGTCGTAGTTTCTATCACTGCAAAGTAAATATCAATTGTCTGACGACGGATTGATGTTTCTCCGGACGAAACAGTTGTTTTCATGGCTGATACAATTGCATTTCGATCCAATGACTTGATGGGATTATTGGCATTTACTGCTGCTGCTGCCATTTCCAAGTCAGCATGGTACAAGGGCACGGTAACTTTATGTTCCGTGACCATGAATTTCGTAGTTCCATCGCAGGGATGGAACACTGGGGGTGCAATGATGCGATGGTTGAGAAGTCCCCCACCATGATCGCTACCATCATGATAATTCCTCGTCGACATCATGGTGAATGATTGAATGGATTGAGTCCCCGTAAAAATGGGGGTGAGAACGTCTTGCGGTATTGTTTCGTCTTTGAGATCTGCGTAGAATGAATCTAATGGTGATGTTGAAGATAGAGGCTCGTTGTCGTCTTCGTCTTCAGCAGCGCGGCGGTAGTACTCCTTGGGCTCAGTATTATGTAGCCAGCCCGTGCGCGGTCCGTTGTCGTCGAAATTGCTCTCCACCTTGATTCGCCAGCTGCTGTTGCCGTTACCCCTGCCAATGCCACGTCGATGCTGGCCCAATGATGATGACGACGACGAGGACGATGATGATGAAGTTAATAGGGCAATCTTTTGGACGACGAATGCGCTCGCCAAGTAGTAGAAGCCGCCGCCCCTGGTTCCGGATAAAAGACGGCGTCCCCCCAGGGAGGACAGATTAGTGCTTAGAAGAATGATGCAAGATAACACCACAAGGTAGACGATTGAGCCTCGTCGAGGAGCGATACGGATCATAGGCGACGCGCGATAGTAGTGCTATTTATCCTGTCTCCGGCGTGAACAGACTTCGAGATCAAGGCCCATGGTAGGATTTTTGGGGTGCCGAGTGCCGGAACCGGCGAACGGCTACGAACTAACGCGGGCCCGCAAAAAATGTGACATCTTAGGTGGAGATGTGCAACAATCAAAAATACTCGAGTTGCTCTTCATCATCTTAGTTTTGGGTTTACGATCATCAAGATAGAACTTTCAATTGAATTATTGCATTCTATTTTGTCATGGTAAAATACACTACCAACTTAATACCTAATCAAGCCTCCGATGGGCTGTGTTGTGTTTGACTCTGGCGAAGCCAATGCGGGTGAAGAGTCGACGGCGCAAGAGAAAGGTTCATAGGTGGCGGTGGGTCTTGTCGCTGTCTTACCCAATGATCGTGGAACATACTCTGATTCACGCTCGTTGTGAACAGCGAACCGGCATTCGAGGTGTGGATGGATGAGCCTCCACCACCTTCTCCTCCTCTTTCAACTGGGTTCATCTGATTAGACTCGTGCGGGTTCATGATTGCATCAGACGACCTCGACGGGTTGATCGAGTGAGCTTGGAATGATGGAGACGGTGGGCTAAGGAAGCCACTCCTTGCACGTAAAAAACGATCCCTTCCATGCGCAACGTTTGTGGTCCTGGGCGTTTGCGGACTGGTCGACGATGGCAAAAATGATGAGGATGTAGGCATGAAATTATTATGTCCCGCAGATGCGGGATGTCGTAACCGCTGCGCTGCCCTTGCCCGCGCCATCAGTTGCCGTGCCAACCGCGACCTCCGTACGCTAAATGGCGGTGCCTCTTGCATTTCGGAGACTGCCATTGCCTCCGCGAGACGCTTCGTCCCTATGAGTGAGGCGGATATTTCATCTATCTCCGACTTGGTTACAATATCAATTCGACAACATGGACAATTTTGGCTCTTTACCAACCACTCGAGTATACACTCCTTGTGAAATGCTTAATGCGAGGAATCAATAGAGGGAGTATCAGTAACAAACTATGAGTCGAAAACAATGGGAATCCGCCGGCTGTCAAGCTCACCATGCGAACACCTCTTGGAGAATATTCGAACATCACCCTCCTCATAGGAACACAAGCAGATGGCGCAGGTTTCCAATTCATCGCTAGCAATACTAACGTCTTCGTAACTGAAATAACTGACATTGCTGGATAGTGAGTAATCAGTCGTGGACTTGTAACTTGTCACCTTTTGTAAAGGAATATCCCATTCACTCGAATTACCAACATCGCTGTTTAATGCCTCCGAATATTGATGGAAGGGACTAGGCGCATTTCGAGACGACTCGACGGCAAAACTATCCAGCTGATCTTTCAACCCCTCAATATTGGAGGCTACCTCCGTGTCCGACGATCCACATGCTTGGATTTCACACATGCTTCGTACAGCGGCTGCTTCATCGACATCGACATGATATTCGGCCTTTCGGAATATTGATATCATTTCTCGAGCGTTATTCACACCGTTTTCAAAGCTATCTTCATCATCGCTCGTGTCGGGCATATCACTCACTCCCGATGATGTCTTTTGCACAGCATCGGATTCCATCAGAATCGATTCAGGAGTTGGAGGACGTTGATTAGGGTATTTTGTGGGAGTGGTCACGAAAATGTTGAGGAGAGGTATTTTCGGCACATCTCCACTAGATTCTTCCTTCAAAGATGCTTCTTTCTGAGTTTTGTCCGTGGTAAGGAATTGGGTAGAGCCCGTCGGCGAATAATTAGTAGGCGTCAGCTCAATACTGCATTGGACTTCGGTGTTAGGACTGTCCCTTTTCATCTCATGAGACTTTGGGGTAATGGAAGATGGATTGCTGACAATATCAGACGATGCGTGCTTTTCGGTTTTCACATTCTGTGCTCCATTTGAAGTAATCGAGTTCATTTCGTCCTTGGATTTCTTGGAATAATCCACGGCATGGACAATCACAGTATCCTCCTTGATTATCGCATCGTTACCTTTCCCAACACTCATACTTATGGTTGTTGTTTCGATTTCAGCAGTTGGCTTACCCTCCAAAAAAGCGGTGAGATCTCCGCACATACTTCCATCTTCTTCATCGGCTTGCGCACAATGCTCTCCAGCAATGTCATCTTCCTCAAGTGTTGACACATTGTCTAACTCTAAGGATCTCAATCCTTTGTGGGAATTCAAGCGGAATGTGGCATCCTCCGACAAGTAAACAACCGTTGGCTTGCTATCAGTGTCGCTAGATATCAACATATTTCCAACTTCGTTTTCGGTTGCTGGATTTTCCGCATCCCAGCAGTTCCTGAGATTGTCCCTATCTTGACTACCAGTTTCGACTTCGATAACTAATCCATCTTCTGTATCATCACGTCGACGATCGGACTCGTCCGACAAGTTTGTTTCCATTTCATCCGTAGACCGTCCTAGTCGCTTCTCCGACGGTGTCTTCTTTCGATATTTCTTTACCAAAACGCGACTTTTCTTTGATGACGCTTGATCTTTAGTCACGGGCTGTATTAACATGTTTCCCCAGGAGCGAGTAGGAGATATCGTTCAAAACCATGAGAATGAGAAGGAAGAAATTTAACACCAAGAGGTACTAAAGGTTATAGAATTGCACACACACTCACCCGACAATCATTCTTCAGTATCTCGCTTAGAATAAGCATCCGTGAAGTTGGATTGGTACTGACAGCCAGCAACTGCTGTTCCATTCGAGCTCTCTTTCTCCTATGGCAGGTGTACATGAGCTGTCCGATGCTTGCCAGACAGCAGGGGGCGATGATGAGAAAACAAAGTATGGTAATTATGAGATCGCTACTACTACCAGAATCAACCAACATAGGGTTTGAACACGGCGGTGGTGCGAGGGTTGTGTTGGCATTCCCTCCGAGGGAAATCTGTTCTGTTGGCGTTATATCTTGGATGGCTCGGGTGACAACCGCACGACCCCGAAGGCCAGGCTTCTGGTTGCTGGTGCTGCTGCGGCTACTGGGAGTTGGGAAGACGTTGTCCATTAATAATTGGACATCATTCGTCCCTAAGTTTGATTTTATTAAATTCTCTCCAAGCATAGAAGATAATTGCAGATCATTCTTATTTGCCTCTAATGGAGTCAACGGCGGCCGATTCGCATCGCTCATCCCCTTGGTGCAAAATAAAAAAAAATCTTGATGGCGACGACAACGAACTTTGAAGTTGATGAAATCAAAATAAGACGGAAATGTTAACTCGTAAGGCGACGAAGTCACTGCAACTATGATTGCACAAGTATTGATGATAGTGCTTCCAGTGATTGTCGGGGATCTGGCAATATTGGTGCCTGTCCCGAGGTTGTTCTGCACCGAGCACCGAGCACCTACTTTACCGGGCGACTTGAAAATTCCAAGGATTTTTCCCGCCCATTTCTGGAAGAAAGTTTGTGGGCTTCTGATCTCTTGCGGTTATGGGACTCACAGGGGAACCAATATTTAATATTTCCATTCAAAGAAGGCCAAAAATTGCCCGACGGCACGCCCGCTGCCCGCCTGCAGCTTGGCATGCTTTTGATTTGGTCATAGGACATAATTCTACAGTAATGGGGTAGAATACTTATTAGGTTAAGGACTTGTGGTGGTGAGTTCAGGTCGAGGTCAATCCAATGGGCAAATCAGACATTCATCTCTACTACTGTTGTCCTTGAGCGGTGTGAGCATGACATCACAAGGTAAAAATAAACCATACACAGCATAATACTGCCGTATTATTTCAGTTTCAGTCCCAGGCTAGCTTTCCTTACACCAAAGGAATCTTATGTCACCTGTCACCTGTCACTAGGGAATCTGATGTATCCTTGAAAGCAGAATTGAGAAATCCATTTTATGCTTTCTAAATCATTAAAAAAAGGAACCTCATAGATGCACAGGTAACTATCTTTACATAATTGCTCTGATTCATTGATTCAGCTGAGAGTGGTCACAGAAGAGCTTTCTTGAAATCTTGGATCCTACAATTGATTACTCTTAATCTCTATCAAGCTCAGAATTTTCAGCTTGAATTACCTTGCACATCCCAGTTTGTTTTAGCTTTCAGACTCAACTCACAAATAGACTGATGGGGCATATCTGGGTTTGACACCAACCATGAACTAAAAATAATAATAAACTGAATATCAATAGCATTTTATGTGAATTATACATCCTTATGTAGCAAGCAAATAAAATTCATTTATATATCAAATTAAACAAACATTTTTATACAGAATTACAGTCACTTTGCAAGCTATTGAGATTTGAGCAAAAAAATTGATGATGGGTGGATTCCAGTCAGATTTGGGCTGAAATCCCATGGAGTCTTGGATTTCTACCAAAAATCTTTTTCAATTATATGCCAAGAAATGTTAAAGAATAATGATAGTATCATTGCCAGTTCAATTTTTAATTAAACGAACACATGTTTCATGCCATTTGGCACCTCTCTAGGACATTGAATCTTAACTGTTAGAATTGAGTACATTTACCAAACATTTCGTTGTGGCTCTTCTCTGTATGATATGGTGGCAGGCCTTCCTTTCTCCTTGTCAGCAACCAAGATTATGTACTCAGAACTAGCACAACAAGTCATTCTCCTAATCATTCACCAAAGTTGCAAACTCTTACAGCATTCAATTAGTGTCATTATGACATGTACTCTTGTATGATGAAATAAACAATTAAAAGAAAATTTGTGCTTGATTGCTTTCTCCTTTTTCTTATTCAACATATTCCGTAGACAGTATGTTGCATTTTACGTGGTAGTCACTTGAACTGACTCACTTTTTATGACTTATAACTTTCATTCAATTAATTTTTACCCTTTTTGCTAAGGTAACACACACATCACCTCACAAATCTTAGATAACAAATCTAGCACGATTTTGTCCCTGTCCTTGATTGTTGCTAAGGTTCCATTTTTCACATAACACATTATCGTCATGTGACATAATTGAAAAGTAATATCCCTGTGTTGCTTTCTGTTTCTCTTCCAGCAAATCTTACTAGTTAATCTTTGAGCAACTTTGTTGCCTCTGAAGCCATCGTAATTGAGCTGAATGCTCAATTCCTGTTCCTGCCACACATTGCACACATCACTGAATAAAATATATTACCTGTAAGATCTCATTTTGTCTTGAATGTTGTCAGTTGTCAACCTTCCTTTGTATTCTGGCACTGCTCATGCTTACAAGTCGAATCCCATCAACTCTACCACTAACCTAAAATATTGATCACTGATCTTAAATCTTCATTCCATAGAAACATTCACAACATCCTGTTCCTCTTCATCCACTCTCACCAAGCAAGTTCCTGGAAGTTTACGCTGATCGAAATGAATGCATGCATTGGGCGTGTTGCAACAGTTATTCAGATTGGAAGTTACAGCACCATAATTCACGTATCCTAAACCAGTGCAAGCTGACGGAGCATTGCATGAACTAGAAATATTCCCTGTCGATCCACCGTTTCCGTACCCTACATGTGTGCAAGAGAAGTCGCCACGGCACGACTTGACAAAGCTCCCCACCGACCCGCCAAAGGCACCTGCCGAATTGCAAGCAGCATTTCCGTTGCAGCTGTTGACCACATAGGGGATAATCGCATGGTTGCAAGCAGTTGATCCATTGCAGCTTGTTCCATCCTTGCATACCTTGCCGGTGAAATCATAACAGGCGTAGTCACCAGTGCAGCAACTCGCTCCACAGGCAGAAGCACAAGTACTAGTCGCGGTGCCTCTCACATAGCCATTGATACAATCGATATATCCTTGAGAGCACACCGGATCCACCTGCTGTTCCAGTCCAGAACCAGGAGTAGGCAAGGCGAGGAGAGCGGTGGTCAGTGCTATTGCGAAGCCGAAGAAGTTGATGAGATGCATGATGATGGTGAATGGATGATGGTTAGAATAGAAGTATGAAGACTGGTAGCTAGGAATCCGTCTGGTCAGGTGAGGACGAAGATCATGAGAACGAGAGCGTTGTTGCACCGACCTCCGACGAGGATGACATAATGAGGAAAAGAGAAAACAGGTAAATATTATGTCATGCTCGTTTTTTCCTGTCTTGGATTCGCCGCATTTTATTCACTTTCTGTGTATCTACTGTCCTCGCTCGCGTAGATACATATTATCACCTTCTTCGTGTACGATGACGAATGACGATGGTGAATGATGCTGTGTAGAAGTTTAGAAGTAGAAGATCGCTGACCCTGTTTATTTCGTCTTCTCACTATCACTACCATTTATGACTGGAAACGCCAATGCGTCAAGAAAGCGGTCGCGGCAATCCACCTCCGCCGCCGCCACGGCGTCAGAGCAGCAGCGGCAAAGCCAAAGCGAAAGCAAAAAACACTGCTGGCGGAAACGGCAAGGGCCGGTCAAAGTCCAGCAACGATGAGGTCACGAGTTCCAAGACGCAATCTAATCGAAGCCCTACCCGTAAACTTCAACCGAAAGAGTCTACTGGTTCATCGCTAAGCCGCTCTCGAGCTCGAAGCGAATCCAAGAAACAGAGTGGGGGGCCTGATTCCGAGATTTCTCGCAGCCGAAGCAAATCCAAAACCAACAAAAACAGCAGCAGCTCGAGGCAGCAATCAAACACAAATTCCAAATCCATCACCGCAACTTCTTCCCCATCCAAACCGGCACGCTCTTCCTCCTCCACTGCGAAGAAGCAAAAATCTTCCGCCAAGAATAAAAAACGCGACAAGAAGTTATTCGCCGACAATGCTCGCAAGGCCATCCCGGCTTCCATACGCATGATCTCCGGTTCGCACGACACTCAAACCTCCGCGGACGTGTCCAACATTTCTTCTCAATTTCAATTACCCAATCCTGCCGGTCGGTCGGGGGGGGCGTGCACTGCGGCCTTGCTCAATGTTCTGTATCAACACAATCAGCAGTATGGAGGGAACAAAAAAGCCAACAACATTGGAACGACATTGTCATGGGTAGATGTCTTACATCGCATGCGAGAGGTATTGCAAGACAAGGGATTTTCGCAAATACCGCAACTTACTTCCAGCCGAATGATCGATGTCCAACATGATCATTTCGTTATAACCCCCGAGGATGGTTCCTTTCAACCCACAAAAAATACCCAACGGGCTTTGTTGATAGGAATTAATTATACGGGACAATCGGGCCAATTGACTGGATGCCATAATGATGTACACAATGTTGCCAAGTATTTAATGGATGTACAGGGGTTTAAAAAAGAGAATGTGACCATATTAATGGATGATGGGGTGCATAAATCCCCAACCAAAAGTGCGATATTGTCTGCGTACAAGCGATTGGTGAAGGAGAGTAAAAGCGGGGATGTCGTGTTTTGTCATTACTCGGGACATGGGGGACGCGTGGTCGATGATAATGGTGATGAGGAGGATGGATATGATGAAACGCTAATACCGGTGGTGAGCATCACATTTTTTTCATGGCGCATGCTTCTGTGCAAACCAACTTTGAATAGTCTTCCTCACACAAACGATCTCAACATTCATAGGACTTTAAACAATCGGGACAGATCAGGGACGACGACCTACTCAGGATATTGATCCATCCCATGCCCGCGGGTGTGACCATGACGTGTCTAATGGATTGTTGTCACAGCGGAACTGTTTTAGACTTGCCATATCGATTTGTCGCCGATGGAGATTCAGAGGAGATGGTAATTAATGATCGTGTGAATTTTAGTGATGCGGTATGGTCAGGGATGGGATTGGTATTAGGAATGGCGGCGGGTTCGGCAGTGGCCACTGCCGTGGCAAGTGGTGTAGCTGACGCGGCGGCCAAGGCTGAGCTGCCTCCGGAAATGATGATTTTAGGTGGTGGGCCAAATGCAATTCATGAGTATTCGGATTCGGATTGCTGTGTGATATTATAGTGAGGGTGAAAGAATACATGTTTTTGCTATGCAGAGCAAGGATTTGGCCATATATGCAAAGAATGATAGTAAAGAGATTATCATATGCAAATATACCTTGTACCTTAATTGGAAAGCAGTATCTCTAGTCGTGGAGCTCGCATGTGGAAATCGAGTTCGATGTATCCAATTGAAGGAACTGCATCCACAAGTCATCATTCCCAGCAGAAGGTGACGATCTAACTGTCGTCACCGTCGAGTCTGATTGGCCAATGAGTTCGGCGTAGTCATTGGGCTCAAATGTTACACAGCCAAGATTCCAGCCAACATCAGAAATTATGGAGTGTTGCGTGGAGATATCCGATGAACTTTCTCTCTCGTAACTAAACTTTGATAGAACGTCCTCTAGCCGTCTGAGTAGTACTGAAACTTCGGTGTTGTTGACTCCGTCCATTACGTCATTCAGAGCATCCAACACTTCAGTTATTGTTTTGACTTTGCCTGCCAAATCCATCTCCTTCGCTCGCAAGTCGTGTTCAGCAGCTGCTGCCTTGACAGTGTAGCCCTGCCCTTGAATGATCTCGTCTAACTCAGCAACACGATCCTTAAGAATTGCATTATCATGGACAATCACGCTAATTCTTTTCTTAGTTTTTTCTTCAGAGCCAATCACCAGCAGAGCCACCTCCAGTTTGTCGAGTAGTTCCGAGAGTTCGATATTGTCGACATCTTTTGCATAACCTCTCAGATTTTCCATGACAGCGTTGTATTCTTTAATCTCCATTGCTAACTCGAACTCTTTCTTTCTCAGATCATGTTCAGCATCTGCCGCTTTCACTGTATACCCATTACCGACTATAATCTCCTCTAATTCATCGTTTCGCTCTTTGAGTGTGACCTTCTCGCGTAACTGCGATAGCAGCCATATCATGTCAATCTTATCCCCGGTTTCGCTCAACTGCAGTTGTAACGTTGCAAAACATTTCTTCATTTGATCTATTTCATCCTGCAACTCATTTTTTTCTACTTTCAAAGTGGCAATCTCTGTTTGCTGTTTTTGAACGATAAACTTTCTCTCTTTGAATTTCATTTCTCTCATACGTATCTTCGACCATAGCCTTTCACTTTCATCGACGCGAGAAAGAACTGAAATATTGTTCAAGTGAGAATAGGAATAGGCATGAATGTGAGCCACCACACAATAGCGGAAAAGTAAATAAAAGCCGTCCAATAACCTTAAGCCACCCAACAACTTACGCTTTGGAATGTCAACAATCCCAGAAGGGAATTTCTTTTCGTAGTTCTTAATCAAAGCTTCTTGCTCCTCCAATCGCTGCCTTTGCATGGCAAGAAGAGCGTCCTTGCACTTTGCATTGTAGGTTTCTCTCTTCCATTTCTTCCAAAGATCCGCATTCTTAGCTTTAAGATCAGTCATAGCATCTGTGTTCTCCTCCCGGACATATCTCTGTCCCTCTGCCAATACCTTGCTTGTTTGCAACTGTGTCTTGTACATAGCAATTTCTTCGTTAAGAGCCTTTACGGTCTCTTCCAAAGTTATTGTTTTTTGTTTCATCTTAACCTTCTCTTCCTTGAGTGATTCGATCATCTTATCCGTCTTACTCTGCACATTTCCCGCGCCATCCAAGTGATTTCGCTGTTCCTCCTTCCGCCTGTAGTGCTGGTGCACATCGTCCCGCATCTCCACAGAGTGTGGTGGCAAGATGCCATTTGCACTCGTACTAGTCCTAGAATTGCTAAGTATAAGCCCTTTGTTCTGGATAATTTTATTCAGTGCCATGTTCTTCTGTATGAGAGATCGTATCTCGACTTCGCGCCTGTTTAGAGTGGCTGTGAGTCCAATGATGACGGATTCATGGGTCGCACCTATCGGGCCACAGCATCCATGTGCTACGGGCGAGATAGGCCTACTTCGCGGCGAGAAGGTAGCTTGGTAGAGCGATTGAGGTGCTCTCCGTGACATGAACATGTTTGCATTCATTGTTCTTCACTGCAAATCCTGAGTGTGTTTATAATATATTGAAGGCGAACTAGGTTACGAGTTACGAACCTGAGAGAGGTGAGGCACCTTCTTTATGTTTTGGCTGTTTTTGGCATCAACTCGCAGACACAACAACATCGTCTCTCGCTCTCTCTCGCTTCTTTCGCCCTCATTTCTCATTTTCCTTTTCGCCGCCTCTCGCTTCTCGTGCTTGGCGAAGGAAAATGCGAAAGGTGAATGAGTATCAATTCCTATGTATCATCTAACCGCAATCACCTGTTCTAAGTTAGAGAAACTTGTCCCCCTCGATTTAACATCAAAGTATGTCCATCCAGTTCCAACGGATCGAAGCGACGAGGTGGCAAGCCCACTTTCCTCCTCCACCATCACCACGGCCGGAACACGGATGCGGATGGCGAGTGGCCAGAGGTACACTACTACCGACGATGCGCGGCTCAAACGATGGTACTTCACTACACTCATCATCCTTCAACAGCAGCTACGTGCCATCCAAAAAATTAATCAGCAAAGGAGACAAGATGAGATCATCGCTCACTGTCACCGATCTCTTGCGCGACCGCGATGCGGAGGTACAAGCACTACGACAAGAAAAGGCTGAGTTGGAAAATCAGCTCATGCTTCGAGGCAACCCCATCAATCTTGATCAGGCATATGCAGATCTCCTGGCCCATTTGAAAAAGCGAGAGGCTGAATTTCGATCGGCCATGTCAGAACAGGGGGAGCAACAACACTCTCTCGAAAGAGAAGTTCGCAAGTTGAAAGATAAGGTGCATGTATCCCGCAAAGTGATAGAAGATCAAGAGAGAAATATATCGCTCCTCGAAACTGAGGCAAGTCAAAAGCTAATGACAATGCAGCATCAATTGGAAGCAGTGATGAAAGATAACGAGGAGAAAAGACAGGATATTATGAAGTTGGAGAACATGGTGCATTGCCTAACAGTCGAGGCAGACCAAAATCACAAGGAAAAGGATTCGGACAAGGAATTGATCGATCATTTATCTGGCCTTGTGGATAAATGTGGATGTGAACAGGATGATCTCGAACGTTTGAACGAAGAAATGCAGAATAGAGTTGATACACTTCGCAGCTTGTTAGATGATAGAGAAGAGGAACTTCGGAGCATGGAGAGATCACGCGATCAGAGGGAGGGAGAATTGCTCGACGAACTTGATAGGGTGCGTAGCGAACTAAATGAGGCTGTAGCAAATCAACGCAAAGAACTCGATAATAAAGAGGAGGAGATCCATTCGCTCAAATTGCAGCTGTGTAAATACGAAGATATAATCGATGAAGCCGAGTATGTAACGCATGAACAACGGTGTGCTCTCATGGACAATAAAAGAGAGATTGAGAAATTGTCTTCGGCTGTCGAACGAGTCCAAAATTCTGGGCTTCTAAGTCAGTTGGATAAAATGTGGTGTGGTTACAGCGATGTCGATTACACACACACGTCAGTGCCACAAGGAAGGGATGATTACTGAGTTATCAACGTGATGTTTGTGCAGTGTTTTGCACATGTGCAATTGCTTATTGCAAATCACAGATGACCATTTTGACTGACACAAACAGATCTCCATTGCGTGATCAATTATGCTTGGCATACACAGATAATTCAACCCCTGGATATTAGGAGGTATGGATATTGCTACTAACAATATTATGTGTGAACATCTTTCAAGTGGTCTCTTTTATCTTTTCTTGTTGGTAAAAATTGCATTTCAAGATTATTTGAGAAATGCAGATTATGGTTGAAATGTGAAATAACTCCTTGTTGATCAGAATTAAGGACCTAATAGGTTCCTTGACTCCAACTTTTTTAGGATAAATAAAAATACAATAAAGTAAAACTAATAAATGCATAAGGTACCAAATTTATTAGCTTTGCAATGAGCTATCAAATGTAGAAATTGACCACAGTGAATATAGTGATAGACAGTATGAAGTATATTTTATATTTTATTTCTGCTTTTCAAGTTAATTGTTGTATTCTTATCATTATTATCATCATTGACCATGTCCAAAAATTAACTGTTTGCATTCATTGTTGATTATTGCATCCTTATTGTCATCATGTCATCGTTGTATTTTATTTTTGGAATCATTGGGTGGTGCTTGCCTTACATCAACACAAACTATTATTTTGGATGGTATTGATTTTGTTGATTGTTGTGTTACTGTCATTGTCTATTATCTCTTCTTTGTCATTAATTGTTGTGTACATGTTATTGTTGTTGTCATCATCATTGATCATTACTGCATCATTATTATTTTGCAGTTGATTAGTGATTGAAGTATTTATGCCTTAGATAAGGACCCTATAGGGTCACTGACCAATAAGAAGATAAGGTATGAGTTAATGTCAGCATTCAGCATTCTTTTTAAGAAAAAAAAAGAACCTATCTGGAACCTCTTCCCAGGATCACATCAGATACTTCTTTGAGGGTTAATACAGAGTACTCAGACAGTTGAATGTGAATGAAATGGAGTATAGCTCCAGTGATGTCTGCAGTGCCCATAGTAGGCTAGACGTAGGTATAATAGGGCAGCCACGTGTAACTATGGTCTCTTGTGACACTTCCAGGTGTACGCCCAAGCTTCCTCCTGTAGTAGTTGTAGTCAGCTAAATTAGTCTAACTCTGTAGTGCTTCTGGCCAGGGCATACATGGAGTAATTTAGTATCTAAATCTATCTGGCTAAGGCTTAAAGAAAGCCACTTGCCAGAGCCCAACAGAAACTCCTTGTAGTCTTAAAACTAACTCACAATTTTTACAACCTCTTTTTATCATCTTCAATTAATCGTTACCATCCTTGCTGAGATAATGCACTAGTAGAGCTGAATACAAGCTCAATTGTATGACTGGAATTAAATGCTCATTGTTGATTTCATTGTGTGCAAGTTAGGTTTTTGCAGTGGAGATTTTTGCGGTGGGTAAAACCTAACTTGATATGGCACAATACCTTGGGGTCCATAGTTTTTTCTTGAACCTAAACCTAAAACCTGGTGATCACTTTGTACCAATTTTATGTCTTAGGTGCAAACAAAATCAACTTTGACCAATTCCCAAACCTATCTATGCTGCAAAGTGACCAACAAATGAAGGCTTAGGTTTAGGTGTGAACAAAATCATAGCCTGAAAGATTCTGAACCACACAAAACAAGTGGGAGACCAAATGCATGTACGGATATTGTATCACAGAGTACTAATTCAGAGTACTAATTAGTACTCTGTTTTCATACATCGATCTCAAAGAGATCAACTCCCAATCAATTGCTTCCTTAACTATCCTCTTTGTTACTTTTCTGGCTAGTGGTACTCCTGTTTTGCATCCTGTTTAACCATTGGTCATTCCATTCTAGTGATTCTGCTGCCACTGAGATGGAAAAACTCTCTCACCACCTCTTGCCAATTTTTTCTATGTAGGAATTCTGTAGTAAGGTACAACGATCCTCACAAAACACATCCAAAATCCTTCACTGCAAGATGTGCACGTACAAGAGGTAGGAAGGTACTGGTCCAGGCAAGCATCATTGCACTGATATAGAGGACCATACGGTCCTCTATCATCATCACCTGTTGGTTTTTAAGTGAAGCAACGGCTCCCCATCCATTTGATTTTACTTATGATCAACATTCCAAAGAGTCAATGGAAACCAGGGTAAAAAATGGAGGTAAGCAAAATTCTCTACCATGGCCATCATCAAATTCTCATGTCATTGCTGATCACTTTTCAATCACATACAGGTCAAAAATGATGGCTAAACCTCAATCCCCACTATCTCTTGTTATTGTTGTATCATTCGGGTGGGGCACAAAATCAAATATCTCAACTATTAAAACTTCAACTTTTTTGGGGGGGGTTTGTCATTAGTATTCCTACGTAGAGCATTTGAAAAGCCATCTTTTTGCTTGCTAATAATTTAACTATTGT
>JALLBB010000052.1:0-28733 GCA_036939735.1 Discostella stelligera | reverse complement strand
ATAAGGAAGGGAAATCGTCACAAACGACATCCACAGATCGTCTGTAGATGTCGTTCGTGTGTACCATAAGGATGGGCCTCATGGTCGGAAAGTCGAACACAACAACAAATAGAGAAAAGGGGGTCGGGGCCCGAAAATGTGGCCAAAAACGTAAATTCCCGCAACCTCGCCCTCCCTCCCCCGCCAAAAAGAAGAAAATGAGAAAAGAGAATCCAAAACCAAAACAAACACCACAAAAAGCAAGAGAGAGAAAAGAGCAAAACCATGACCGTGATGTCGGCCGATGGAGACGGAGACGGAGTTCCTGGAGCTCGAGGCAACAACGATCAAGAGGAAACCGCCTTACCGTGCCATCCTCTTACTAATAATATTTCATCACTACCGGATAATGAAGTAACAAAAATAGGTGATTCTGAAAAAGAAAGCGCCGGCGAAATTATTGCAACGATGAAAATCAGCAGCGCCGTCGATGATAGTAATGATGATGATGATTCTGATGCTCGTGATCAAGAGAACGACGCTGCCGACGCACTGGCGCAAATAATGATGGCCTTCCAGGAAGAGCCGGATGGTGGGGAGGATCTAGCGGCCATGACACTCCAACAGAATGTTAACAACATTGTCGCAGCAGACACGGAGAATGATCTCCAACTCAACGACAATCTGCTGCTACAAGAACCTCAACAACATTCCATCCTACGCAAACTACTCTCATTAGTTCGTCCCTCGCTGCGATACGTACCCCTATCATTTCTCTCGGCTTTTCTACTAATACATCATACCCTCCGAACGAGGCAACAATTCTATTTGGCCATGACCTACCTCTCCACATCGAAATTATCCTACATTATACTAGGGAATGCCATCATTGCCTTCTACGTCAAGATATTTACGTTGGTCACGCAGACTTTCCTTGAGGGGGGATTGCGTCCGAATGAACGTGATTCCATCGGCGAGCAGATGCGATGGGATGTTACCGAGACGTGTTTGGCCTTGACCATGTTTCGAAGTGAGTTGGATATTGGGACGGCGATTAAGTTCTTGACGTTGGTGGTTATGAAAGGGTGAGTGCATATAATATGTGTCTGATTGAATAAGATGATGAGTGAATGCAGAATATATGCTTCGGTCTAACAATCATTTATTCGTGTCCTCTCACTGTGTGTGCGTAATATCCAGCCTTCATTGGAGTGTGGAGCTTCGGGGTGGACACCTTCGCATGACTGAAGAGATATTTGCTTATCCCGATGAAGAGGGAGGAGCGCATGATGATGGCAATCACGATGATCCAGGCAATTCATCGGTTATCCATAATCGTGCCAAGCAAGCTTGGTATCATCGCCTACCTTCGTTACGCGTTGCTCACATTCGGTACTATACTCTCGTCCAAGTACTGCTCTCTCTGGATATACTTGCCGTATCGCATTGTGCTTTGTCGGTAGTGGCCGCAAAGGGGCGTAGCGTTGATGTCCTCTTCGGTTTCGAGGCGACGATCTTATTAGTGTCGGGGTTGAGTTCCCTGGGCTTGTACAACTTACACGTTATCGATGGTATCATGGGTGTGTTTCAACATTTGGCTGAGGGTGAACATCATTATGTTCCCGTGGGAGGGATGGCTGAACCAAGTGTGGAACATTACAATGATGTTCATCGCCCGCCACCTCAGGATCAGCAACCCCCACAACAAGGGGAAGGAGAGTCGAACGGCATTCGTGTCGATGCTGCTGCTGCTGCTGCTGCTATAGATCTTCCACCTGCGAGGCGTAACAAATCATTTGCAAAGATGATTGTGGAATACCTTGCAATTCCATGGAGAGATCGTCGGGCAACCCTCGCGCTCGCGATTGAACTTCAAGCACAGGCTGCCAAATTCTTGTTCTACTCGATCTTTTTTGCAGTTGTGTTGACCAATGTGAGTTCCCATGTTTTTATTATGAGTCCTTAACATTTATCGACGTCTATCTGTTCTTTTTCTCATTCCAATTGCATTGTCTTCGCAGTATGGAATGCCAATCAACATTTTCCGCGAGGTCTATGTCTCCTTTCAGCTTCTCCGACGACGTTTGATTGCCTTCAACAATTACCGTCGCCTGACGCATAACATGGACAGTAGATTCGAATCAATCAAAGACGAGGAGGAATTAGACAACTTGGGTCATTCTTGTATTATATGTCGTGATCATATGGATTTGTTAGGAGGGTGCAAGAAATTGCCGGGGTGTGGGCATGCCTTTCATACGCACTGTTTGAGGGAATGGTTGGTGCAACAGCAAACATGCCCCACTTGCAGGTCTGATATTGTCGCGAATGAGGCGCGGAGGAAGAAAAAGTTGGAGCAGGAAATGGCAGCGGCTGCTGCATCCAATGCAGCATTTGAGCGTAGAACTGAAAGTTCTGCTACTCCGGAAGCTGTCATCAAGTTCAATGAAACTGAATCAAGTATAGTGGCAGATCCAACAGCCAGTGACAGTAATGCTACTTCATCCACCAAGTTATCGCCCTCGCAACTCAGCCAGTGTATCGAGTCTTCTCGGTTGGAATTTGGATCCCCGCTCTTCCCATGCTTGTATCGAATCACACTGCCGTCGGGGGCGCCTGTATTTTCATCAATTGATTCATCTGAACACAGCCAAAAAGTGACCAGAACATCTGACCCGCCAAAACGATTCATTCCCAGAGGAAAATTGGTTGTCTCAACCTCCTTGGAATATTGGCAAGAACCATTTGAGGAAGCGATGTTATGTATTCCAGATGGATATGTTCGATTGAGAGATGTAGAAAGTTTCTTGATTTTATCGACGCAATCTAGCTAGAATGAAGAAAAATAGTCTTTAACTGTACGGAAAAGTTTCAACTAAAGTCCAGCAAAAACGACACGCACTTCAAAATGGCCATGCCTCTATTTGCAGTTCGTTCATCATCTGAAGCTTTTCAAGTTTAGATAGGGTATTGATGCTCGCATTCTTTGACATCAGCTTGCATTTCACAACACTAGCGTACGTAAACTTGTCAGGCTAATGACGCAAAACATCAAGTGAGAGCTTTGTGTGTTGGCAGAGAATTGTCAGCACCATGTATAACAATTGATAGTAAAACTCACCTCGACATCATCATACCCAGCGGCATGCATTTCACGCATTTGGTCAAGCAATGCATCAGCGTGCTGTCCAGCCTCGTCTAAGTGCGCACGAGCATATGAATCAATTACCATCGTGAAGCTTACTTTATTCGGCGTCAGGTTTGGAGATTCCATCATCCGTCGAAGTAATTGTTGAGCCTCTTGAGTCATTCCTCGTGTTGCGTAATTCAAAAGCAGACCATGGAATGCCGTTCTGTCAAGCTCACAGTGATCTTCCATTAGACTGAATAAATTTTCTGCCCGCTTTAACGCATTGACATCCAAGCTCTTTGCCCATGCATTCAGAGCGGCAGTGTAATGAATGACACTTGGCTTTAGATTCTGTTCCTCCATCTGCCGAAGGAGCTGCTCAGCCTTATCGCCGAGTCCCCACTTCTGGCAGAGTTTTAGTCGGTGAGTGAAAATGACTTCGTTTCCAATGCCTAACGCATTAGATAATGATTCAGCGCGGGCAATTGAGACGCCTTGTGATTTTCCACTGTTGACGATTGCCTTTATAGTACTACCATAAGAGTATGAATCTGCATTATTCAGCCGTTCAAGGATCCTCTCGGCTTTCCCGGCCATTCCAGCTGCGGATTAGGTGAAAAAAGTGAGTATGACATGAAAATAGCTTGTATTCTGAATCAAACTTACCATTAGCATAACAATTCAGAAGCGAGTTATAAACGAGCAAGCTCGACCGGAAGCACCCCCCCAGCTCTCTCATCACTTCGAGCCGTGTAACCAACGCCTCGGCCCTCGATGGGGCATCTGCATCTCTGCACCTCCCTAAAGCTTCCAACACCGCTTCGTAAGACTGAATGTCTGGACCACCAACTTTTACTGATCCATGAACAATCTCATCCATAGAGTTCAGTAAGGCCTCGGCTTCGGATGCCATTCCTCGCTTGGCAAATAGCCTCAGCATGGAGTTGTAAATCTTAACTTTTTCAAGAGCTGGTGCAGATGTTGTACCACGTAAGATTTTCCATGCTCGATGCACTGCATCACTTAACTTAGAATTCGACAACGCTTTGATAACGAGGCTGTACGATTTGCTAGTAGGCGGAACATATTGATCTTCGAACGATGATTCCATCTTTGAGAGTAGTTCTTCTGCCTTTTCAGCTTCCCCGGCCCGAGCATAGCAATTTAGAAGGCAATTGTAGGCATTCAAATCCATCGCAGGAAGAAGCGATGCGTTCACCAGGTCTTGCATCATTTGAAACCATCTCTCTGCTCTCTTTGAAGCAGACGGTCGATCTGATTTTGGCGCTGTCTTTTCCCAGGCTCTTAATACCAGCAAATACATGTCTGGGCCAGCATTAGTGTGTGAATTGCGAAATTTGTCCAATATGATTTCAGCCTCCTCTCCCCTTCCATGCTGTTTCATGCAGGTCAAGGCGGCAATGTAGAGAGGCCGGCTAGGCGCTGTGAGTGACTCCCGGCTCCGGTCTAGCAGTGATAATACGCGCTGAGGCACATCGAGTTCTTCAGACATCTCAAGTGCTTGAATAACTGGAAGAAAGCAAGATATTGTAGGCTTGAAAGGAGAAGACTTGCACATTTCATTAAGCACCTCCTCGGCCTTGATCGCCATACCATGATCGCAGTAACAATTTATCATAGCTGAATAACTCGTATAATCAGGCTCAGGAGGTATGATGGTGATGTTGGTTAAGTTCGCCATTGAGATATCCAAAGGTATGCGCTTTTTCATGGCTGAGAAAAATCTTTCCGCAACAATTACGTTGTTTGCATCCAGTCGACGACAACAGCCCTGCAATACTGTGTTGTAGCACCCGACATCAAGTATTGACAAATTTGTATTCGGAGGCGCATTACCGGAGAGTGAAGACGATTTCAATGTCTCAATTTCCATCAGCAGTTTTTCGGATTCAGAGCCCCTGCCCAGGGCTGAATATCCATTCAAAACAGCGTTGACTGTTTTGTTTGTAATTGTGATGTTCAAGCTAGGCATGTCATGCAGAATTCGCCTGGCATGAACCAACGAATCTGATATCATTGAATTGTCAGTTTTGTCGTCCTGTGCCAAAATCGTCGCTCTCTTTGACCAGGAGCGTAGGAGGGCATCGTAGCAAGGACCCGCATGGATAGGTGCCAAACGTTTCCTTGAAAATGTGCCAAGAGTTCGTTTCTCTATTGTGTTACTGATTGTGTCGCCGACACGTGAAGGATTTACTCCCATTGCACGTCCAAGCAAATCCTGCGCCTCTTCGGCCCTTCCGTATCGAGCCAACGCATCCAAGACTGCACCGATAAGCCGAGGATCCCATTCCTCGTTACCGTCGAAATCTTCCTTCTCTACCATGTCCAAGAAAACGAATGCTGCATCGATGGCCGAGACCTCGTATCTCGCCGCTTCCGTTGCAATCATCGTTGCAAATGATGGTACATCCTTGTTGTAACATTCGGAATCAATGAAGCCACTGCCATGAAGTTCTCTCAAGAGGGATACAACCTTGACCAAACGTTGCACATCCTTTCTGCGAATTGTGAGTCTACTGCCCGTTTTGTTTCCATTGCGCCGATGCTGGTCCTTCCTTTTCCATGATCGCACCTCGTTGGAAAGAGCGGTTAGCATTGAAAATACATGTATTCGTTTCAGATATCCTGTTCCCTTCTCCAATTCTCTATTGTCTCCGTTATACACATTATTTTGCCTGAATTCGAACTCCAACAGTATCCTTTCCAATGTTTCAAGATTGTACAGTGATGATTCGTCACGATTGAATCGAATTGCGTTGCACAGACTTCGCAAATCGGATTGTGACAACTCACCCATTGTTTTTGAACGAATGGACTTGATGCTCATCAACCTTTGTTTCGGTTGATTCCGCGAGCAGGATTTCTTGGATCCCCGCGGAGAACTTAGCTTGGAAGTTGATCTGTTTGATGGCGGGTTAGGTTTCTTCCGGTTCGGTATTATTGGGCCAGCTGGAAGTCTTTCTCGTTGTAGCGTCTCCAGTTCTTTGGTACCCTTATTTATGGATTTTGAATTAGCAAGGGAGGTGAAAACAATTCCGTCTATTAGCTCGCAGTAATCAAATCTTCTGGACATAACATCGAAGGGTGCAGTTGGAAGAGAGGTCTGAAACGCCATAGTTTGCAATCCACGAATAAGTGCTATGGCGAAAGCGACACGGAACATCAGGATTACATCATGGCTTTGTGTAATGGGCCGGCGATATAGAGCAGGTCGATCATCAATGACGAGGGCGACTACCATTTTCATTTGACAGTTATACTTGAAAAGGTGCCTTTATGGAGTGAATGGATAACACAGTAAAAGTGCACTTCTTGTAGTACGTTATTCATCATGACTGTTTGATGGCA
Source organism: Discostella stelligera (assembly GCA_036939735.1). Classification (NCBI taxonomy): domain Eukaryota; phylum Bacillariophyta; class Thalassiosirophyceae; order Thalassiosirales; family Thalassiosiraceae; genus Discostella; species Discostella stelligera. The sequence continues at coordinate 22,255 of JALLBB010000052.1, read as the reverse complement.
TGATATTGACCGAGACCTGCTGCCAGCCAGGTATGGTAGATAGTAAAGTACGATAGAGATCCTGTATGAGTGTTGGCCCGTTTGCTCAAATCAGATCAGTTTTCTAGAAAGGTGGATCTGTTTGCTTGAACTTCGATCCAAATTCCCAGAATTCGGTCTATGATCAACGTCTACGGCGTGGGTGGATGGAGCGAGCGCCGACCGACCAAAAAATACCACAACAAACACATCATAATCATAAAGTGATAAAGTGACTGGATAAGTTCGTGAGGTGAACAATGACCCCTTCAGCGCCCCCACCTTGTCTCCCGCCCCTACCAATGTCCCAGACGGAAACTGGGGCATTGGCCACCGCGTCGCTATCTACGATAATTAATGCTGCCACCGACGCCCTCTACCAAGATTTGTTCGACTTGGTGCATGGCGAAATTAAGATTGAATCGGTATCAGCGGGGAGCAACGCTAGTGCTGCCGTTGCGGGAGGTGGTGATAAGAAGGGAAAAGGTGGGGAGGGATCGGCTGGCGGTAGCATGGAGAGTCACGCCGCGAGGACAGTCGAGGGAAAGCTCACTGCCGCCTCACTGAGTGTCAATAATAATTTTGGAGACTCTGTTGCCCCATCAGCAGCTACGACTTCCTCTGCAAATCCCAATGATGTCGTGCTCGAAACGCGGAAACAACGGATGGCCAATCTATCTTTCGCCCAAAGAAGGCATGAACTCACGCGTCGGATAGTTCAGCATACCAAATCCATTGCACATGTTTACGCATTAACAGCGGCATCGTTGCCCAAGAGCCATTCGGCTGTTATGCAACAAAAGGCATTGCGAACAAATCCATCTCAACTTTCAACTACCAAGATACATGATCCGTCGCCAAGGTTGGGTGATATGGTAGGAGTGTCGAGCGATGCACTGCAATTCGTTAAGTCGCGTTGGGTATCGCAAGACGAGGCACAGGATGCACTCTACTTTCATCACGATAGTTTATGGAAGGCAAGGGCACATTGTCATGATGTATTAGGAGCGCTATGTGTTCTATCCACTCCTGGCGGTAATGATGATGGTGGTGGTAGTGGAGGTAGAGGTGGCAGATGGCCTGACTTCCCCACTGATGTCGCACTTGCCGTCGACAGATATGCGATATCAAAAGAAAAGGCATATCCACCGTCCGAATTGCAGGCTCGATTGGCATCGGCCGTACGTCGAAAGCTAGTGCTGGGAGAGGTTGGCGCATTCGGTACGCGCGGAAGCTTGTCCAGGAGCTCTCTCATGATGGACGACAACATGCAACCCTTACCGTGGCGCGTCGTTCTCGCGAAAGGGGGTGGTTCCATTCGACTTACATTCGGCAATCCTCGAACAGTCTCTACCGCCACCGCCTTGTGTCAACAGTCTGCAGCAGAGAATGGCTGTGGTGGTGACGACGGCAACATAAACAATATTATCGATCCTCCGAATCTACAACAATATCCAATAGAGGCACGTCTCTCTGTCCTATCCGAAGATTCATCGGCTCCGTGGAAGCTTCTTTCATTACATGTTCGATGTGCTCCCAAAACTGGCGAGTCTGATCATCAACTACGAATGAATCGGAAGCAAATGTTTGATTTGCACAGGATTGGTGAACGTGCCATGATTGTCGAAGAGGCAATCTGTCGCAAGGCTGATGAGAAATTAAAGGAAGATGCTGACGTAATCACGATAGACGACAATAAACTGAACGCTCCAACATCTTCACCCTTCATACCAAGACCTCTTTACAGGTTATTCGAAGTGGCACATGCATTTGCGTTATCGCTTCAAATAGAAATGTTGTCGTCACAGGCCGAGGCTCTTCGCCGAGGAACATGGGGTGTATCGATTCAGTCTAGCACTAGTCGAGCGGCAAGGGGCGGTGCATTAAGTGAATGTATAGAAGTCTCCCCGGCATACTTTTATGATCAAAATGATGTGCCAAGTGATCGGAAAGCAAGTGATGGAAAGCCGATCCCAATTGCAGTCATGGCCATCCACTTTTGGTCCTGTGATGATACCTATGGGTCTCCACGAGTGAGCGACATCTGTGAGAGAGGAAAGGAAGACACTGACAATACGAGCAACAAAAAGAAGGATGATAATTATCTACCGAAGTCTGACCGACGAGGAAACAAGCGATTATCGTTGTGTATTCGTGCCGTGGCAACCGTCGGTCTTGTGGTGTCGCTTAGTGGTGGGTCGAATTTGGCAGACAACACCGGAGTCGCTCAAGATAAAGATTATGACATGAGCCAGCACACGCAACGAAACATCAACAAACTTCTATCGTCTATACGCAATCCATTTGAGTTGTCGATGAGCGATGCACTTCTGGCCGCGACGGTGCTATGTGCCGATCGACGATGTCATGCTGTGGTGGCGGCATTGATCGATCAGAAGACAAACAATCTCCCCTCCTGGTTACACTTGAAAGTTGAGTGTGGTGCCATTTCCATTGCTGCTTTGATATCTTACCCTGTGCCTTCATTTACGACGTCGGCGGCGGAAGCAAGACCGTTCACTGTTCTTTTCCGGTTAGCATGCGATTCGCGCACGGGACGATTCATCCCTGTCTTTCCTCGGCCAGCTTCTTTATTGCGTCTACTCGCATGCAATGATTCTATCGTAAGCGACGTTCAATCGTTTCGTATGGCCACGGCAACTGGATCCCTATCTATAGCAAAAAATGGAGGAAAACTCGTCGCGAATAGAGCTGATAATGCCTCTCGTGAATTCACTGGACGCATCGTTCGCGATGCATTTGATGCTTTAGCACGTTCGACTGATACGTTGGGCAGAAAATGTGGGGCCGGTGGAGAGTGGAATGATGTGGATGCGCAGTCGTCGTCACTAAGAGAAAAGTCGATCAATCTGACTTGTAGTGATGTGAGAGCGTCACTAATGGTTTGTTCTGCGATGGCAGCGGTGTTTGGTGTAGGGACAATGGCAATAAAGATTGCAGGTGGCGTGGATCCGGTGGTAGACATGTGAGAGTTATGTTATCTTGACCTAAAAGGGAAATGATCTTGTGGATTCTAATTTATTTCTGGCTCATGCTCCTCTACCGATGACACTGAACAGGGCTGGTGGTCCGATACAGGACGAAGCGAATCCAGGTCTGATTCGTGTACCTCCACTGAGCGTTCCGTTACACCAGCGCATTATAGAAAAGCTGGTCAAGGATGGGGACGGAGAAACTAAAAGAATAGCACAGCTGCAGCGAGAATCGCTCGCCGTGACAGCGAAGACAAGTGATGACACATTGGAGTTGGTGTGTTTCGATGTGCTCACGGTGTCTGAGTCTGCATCGTCTGGTGCGTTTCATGCTTGACAGTATTATTAGCTTACATCCACAATGATGGTCACTGACTTATTCTTTCCCCTCGTTTTATTTTGGCTCGTATGTGCAGTTCCGACTCGAACTGAATATGTTAAGGTGGATCCCCCTCGAGAGGCGGAAATTCCTTCCCTCGCTGAAGCGATGCCGGTGTCAAAAAGAGCAAGACACATGAGGACAGCAGACGATGGAACGATAAACTTTCATCGCGCTTTAGAGGAGGCTTCGTTTGCCTCACTTTGGATAAATTCAATGTTACACCAATAATGATGATTCGAATCATTCGCTACATTATAACATGGTTACAAAATCTCTATCCTACAATGTATTTGACACAGTTTCCAAACAAGACCATCGTTCACTTCTTTTTTCCATGCCGATCGTCCATTACTCGTCTCGTCTCAGTTGTTATCAGTTCGTACCAACGGCACATATCTCACGCCGAGAACCCGCTGGACAACATAATCATCCTCGTAAAATCCCGATGCCACACTATTTTCACCACCGCCGCCATGATCTCCAACCCTCTCCACCTTGTACAAATACTGAGTACCTCCGTCTGGTCCGACAGGTATCACCATCATCCCCCCCACGGCCAACTGTTTCATAAGCTGGATTGGAAATGTCGATGCCGCCGCACCGACATGTATGGCATTGTACGGTGATCCAGGAGGATATCCACCCCATCCATCCCGGGCCATCAATTCCACCACCGCGCCACCGCCATCTTTCGTCGTTTTGTCAAGGAGGAGATCTCCATCGGCCTTCATCATGTTTCTCCGCGACAATTCGACTAGTTCGGGTATTACGTCGATTCCGTAGACCTTGCCGCGGTTCAATGCCATTGAGGTTGTCGTTGTCGTCTTACCATCACTTTTGGCACTAGCACCACTGAGCATCCTACCAAAAACGGCGGTTAGATATCCAGATCCGCATCCCACATCGAGGATACTTAATGGTTGGGTGGGATATTGATGCGATGCTCGAAGAAGAGATGGGAGTAGGTCCTCGAGGACGTGTGCATCTTTGTCCATTTTTTCAGTAGACAAATCAAAGGTCGATAAACGAAAATAAAAGTTCGGAATGGGTTGGGATAGGCAAGCAATATTGCAATGCATGTAGCTAGGAGTCGATGAAAGAATATCGTTCGATGTGACTACTACTTACGCATATGAGGTGCAGATATTGTGGCGCCATACCCAATGGACTGAGGAGCATCCTCGTAGGCATAGTCGACGTTGTTGGGAGAAACGTAATTTCTTCGATCGACGGATAGCAATGCAGCCTCATTAATGGGTGACTTGATGATTCCGGCCTGTGTTTTATTAGTAGTTTCGTGCAAGTGTTCGTTTGAGAGAGAATTAACCGCGTGGATGAGATGACTATACCTCGTTTCTAGTCGAATAGTGTACGTGTTGTGTTATCATCATCTACTGCTCACCGATTTGAGCTTGTCGACCATTTCCTTATGTGTGCGTCCATGACAAGTCCATGCCCGCATTGCAGATGTCGATGCTGGTGTAATTTTGTCTAGTATTACTCTTGGGTTGAATTTGAAGCTATCGTTAAATGCCGGAAGCAGTGTTGGAAGCTGGATTTCTAACGATGATGTCGGCTTGGATCTCGCAAGCAGTATCAGCAGCAGATGGAGAAGAATTAAACTAATATTAGAAGTATATCTCGTATTGTTATGAAACTGACTTTCTTTGTTGAGGTTGTTGTTATGGCGCCTTGCGCTAGGAAGCGGCGTTGTCATGGTGCTCTCACTCTACTTTTTGGTGTTCGGTTTTTAGTTTTGTGGGTTTTGTGTGTTTTGTGTGTTTTGTGTGATATCGCGCAGAGTTGGGTGTCAGACACAACATCATGACCATGGAAGATAAATCGATGCCATGAAAGAGCAAGGGCGTCAATCGCGCAAGACGTGCGGTCAGCTGACATTATTCCTCGCTCATTTATTCATCGTTATTTATCTGTCGTGTGCTTTTCTGCCTGCTCTACTGTCGTCGTCGTCTGCGTCTGACCTCGTCGCTGCTCCACAAGAACATGTAGACGATGATGTGCATCATCCCACGATTCATCATCATCTACTACGGATCAACAACTATTGGGCCGCGTACATCCCCACCTATCTAGCGTTGCTCTTCCTATTTGTACCCCCTCTCTATATGGGATTAAACATGAACTCTGTCCCTCCGGATGATGGTATCGATTGGATATGGGACACTCAATCGAATACCAACAACAATAGTTCGTGCCAAGATGATAATTCCAAAACATCAGCAGCAATACCAACAAACGAAAAATGTATCAATGACGATGGAAATCCTTTTGCAATCGACTACTCATTACCTGAAATATGCGATGTGGATGTTCGAACAATAAATTCACGAGTACATCGAAGAATGAAGAATGCGACGACAACATCGTCTGTAGGATCAGAGATAGAATCTCATACTGGTAATTTACTTCGATGAATAAATCCTATGCCTTGTTAAACTAATGTTCAAATGTTACAAATCATTACCATGATGTTGTTTCTCGAGTGTTCAATGATAGATCTTATCGTATAAAATATAAAGTTCTTACTTCTGCCGTAAGTTTCCTATTGAAACCCTCATCAACACATCGAATTGTAATCATTTATATGATCATATCAGGCTCTCCTATTCTTTTTCCCTCCTTCGACCTCTCAGTCCTCAATACGCTCCCACCACTCCCTCGTCCTCCTCCCCATCAGAATCTCCATTCTCTTCATCCTCATCCACCTCAGCAAGCATAGTGGGATCCGGTTGTTCATCCAATATATTCGAACAAAAGTAAATAACCTGCTTCCGTCCCACCTCCATGGCCGATCGTGGTCCCATGGCGTAGGCGGTCACCTTCCCATCTTCCCCGGTCTGGGAACTCTCGCGTCCATCGGGCTCCTCGATCTTATCACGAAGTAGATAATCCAATTGAACAAATCTTTCGAGTAGGACGTCAATGTCTGGGGTTTGTCCGACCCCTCCTTCGCCGTCGGCGTCAATGGGGCTTAGCGACTTTCGTCCTCCTCCTCCGCCACCGCTGCTCAAACGCGATCGTTTCTTCCCGTCGGTACTTGGCGGTTCACTTGGGATATTCTCGTCGATGCGATGTAACAAACTATACAATTGATGCTCCGTAATCCACCGCGTTTTCTTCCCCGCGCCCTTCATCGCGCCCGTCCGTACCTGACTCGAACCCTTACAAAAGGCCAATGCCAAGATGGTCATCAGCACACCCTTTTCGACACTGGATTCGACGTGTGACGAATGAATGTTGAGCGAGTGCGTACCGTGTTCATCATCCGTCACATCATTGATGAGATACAGTCGATTCTTGTATCGGTTGGGTAAATCCTGCTCCATCTTAGCGGGGACCCGTCGCACCGCAAATCCAAAGACATCCCGCAGTCGCGACTCGGCCTCGGCCAGCACCGCGCTCTGGACGCGTTCCTTGTGATCTCCCATGGCCTCGGAAACCACCTTCGTTCTGTCGATGACATCACCGCTCAATGCCTTGAAGAGGAGCATGCGACTTAGATCGGTGACCATGCGATTGCGCGCCGTGGGATTGATCTCGTTGAGCTTGCGCAGCTCGTGATCGCGCGCCGCCTCGAGGGTTTGAGATTGATCGGGGCCGACTTGGCTGAAATTAAATATTGGCTGACCGCCGCCTCCTCGACGGTTGTGGCCGCCGCCACCGCCGTTGTCGGTGTCGGCCTCGTCATCGTCGTCGGGGAGGATGAACGTGGCATTGCCGTCGCTGCTCCTACTGTTTCGTTTTCCGCGCGCCATCTTGTTTGGTTTTGTTGTGGTGTTGGCCCTTTTTTTTTCCTCCTTCCCTCGAGGCAGCATTGGTGGCTGCGCTTCCCGCCACTTCCCATGGCAGAACTAATGGGAAATACCAATGATAATCAACGGTACGATAATTCCAAATAATATTACAATGCTTTTTAGCCTTAACAACATCATTCAGCACCCCGAATGGCATCAAATATCATGACTGCCTGCTTCACTGCCTTGACATTATGCACTCTCAGTAAATTGCACGCTCCATCAGTTTCACAATCGCCAGATGATGATTGGATTGAAGCCAAACAGGCAGCTATAGTTCCATAATCCCGGTCCTCCAGATTATTCTCTCCAGTTATCTTTCCAATGAATCCCTTTCGACTCGGACCGAATAATAACGGCAGGTTGTCACAATATCGTCGTAGGGAATTCACACCTTTTATGAGGGATAGATTCCCATGCACATCCTTGGCAAATCCAATGCCGGGATCAACGATTTGAAGCCAGCGTGGTATACCTGCTGCCTCTGCCGCGGCAGATTGTTGCATCAACTCTCTTGCCACAACCGACACCACTCCACCATTACTTTCCCCTCCATCACCACTCACTCCAATGCTATAATCAGTCAACGATTGCATCGTCTTTGGATTGCCCCGCATGTGCATAATAATCATTGGAACACCCAACGATGCCACAGTGGCAAACATTTCCGGATCATGTGCACCGCCTGAAACATCATTGACAATATCGGCCCCCGCCGTAATTGCCGCTCGAGCCACGTCGGAATTACGCGTATCAATCGATATGGGTATATTAGAAAGTTCGTCTTCACGCCGTATACGTTGAATTATTGGTATGACACGTTTGAGCTCCTCTTGCACGGCCACCTCATCGGCTCCGGGACGTGTCGATTCGCCACCAATGTCGATAATGTCTGCACCATCTCTTACTAGTTGCATCGCATGATGCAACGCTGTCATTTCAGCAGATGAGCTGGAATAATATTTTCCACCATCGCTAAAGCTGTCGGGTGTGACATTGAGTATGCCCATAATAATTGTTTTGTTAAAGTGTAGCATCCTTCCCCTGGGAAGAGGAAGCACTCTCACGGCAGGATGGTCAGCACAATTGTTTGCGACTGTCTCGTTCTTGTTACTCGTTAATGAACATAGTAATTCTGACATTGTTTTTTTCGAAACTGGGTGTGTTATATTTCTAGAAGGCCCCTCCAAATCTGCCATTGGCGACAGAACAAACTCGCGTTCCGACATTCGTGGATGTGGAATTTCCAATTCCTCGGTTTGCATTATCAGCGATAGCGGCGTGGTAAAGTTCTCTTCCAGTGTATTAGGCTCATTTCTGGCTAAATCATCTTCATCAAATAGAAGGATGTCCAAATCCACAGGGCGTGGCCCAAATCGTGTCGCGGTGCTATTTGGACTGACATCCCTCCCTAATTCGGCCTCGATTCGTTTCATAGACCTTAACAACTCCAACGGAGATAAAGTTGTTTCAACCTCTACTGCACCATTCAAAAATTCAGGTTGATCTGTCACATACATGGGCGCTGTAATTCGGAGGTAAGATTTCCTTGTGACTCGAATCGTGGAAGGATTATAGGATACCAGTTTGGAGAGTGCATCCGCAATGTTTTGGTATCGATCGCCCAAGTTGGACCCCACAGCTAGGTAGGCTCTTCGCCATTGTTGTTCACCGTTGCTGGTGCTGCGGCTGGGTACGTTGGAGTAGCTTCTTGGCCTACTGTCACCGCCACGCAACTCTCGCGCCATGGACCCCCGACACGACGTAAGAGAAGCTTCTGTTTGAAATATCATTGAATGCATTCGATTGAAGACTCCCTTGTGAAATCTAAAAGAATTATTCCGCAACGATGCACCATCTCCAGTGCATGCATCGGCAATGGGAGTTGATCGACCGTTTCTCTGCTCTCGACTTAGTACTCGGCATCGCCGAAAGGTTGAACTTCGTCGTATGGACGCATGATGATGGGCGAGGTTTCTCGAATGCGAAGGGGCAACAAGCACCCGAGACGCTGTTGCTAGAAAGTACGGCATGAGTAATTGACGCCGTGTCTGCATCGGCTCAATCTGTGGGCAATAAGTAGTCGTTAATTAGTGTAGAGTAGAATTCGTAATGATAATGAGATGATGACTGCATGCGCAACACAACCATCATCATGGTCAGCGAGCGTTTTTTGGTTCGCGCCAAACAACACGCGCCAGCCGCGCCTCTTCCGTTATTGGCGACCATTTTAGGAAGAGATTAGATTTTTGAAGGAGAAAACAGGCCTGAAACAAATAAAGACCAGGAAAGAGACATGAACTGATTTTCGTGCCGACGCTTTCCCTGCAATAATTGAACGGAGCCTCAATCGTCAATAATACCTCGAAGCCAAATAATAGTAGGTCAATCGATGCTTCAAACAACATTTATCCTTCCAGACGACGACTCGTATGATGGCGACAATCACGCAATGCGTAACACCCCAGAAGTCGAAATCGAACAATCAATCTTTCGGATGTGGTGGTGATGGCTTTGGCGGTGGCGGCCGCTTGACGCCTACAAAGCGTCGACCGGTGACCACGCCCAAGAAGCGTGCCGAAAGTAGTAGCAGCCAATTATCCTTCTCGCCGCCGGTGTTTTATACGCCACCCAAAGCATCGGGTCGCAACGATGTTGGCGGTGACTTTTTCTCGTCGCAATACTCCAGTGATCGCTTCATCCCGAACCGATCGGCTTTACGGGTAGACATATGCCGGGCCTCCGTCGAATCGGCAGAGAAGAACTTGGGATTGACGTTTGAGAAGTTATCACGACAGCAACATCAGCGTCGGATTCAAATGATGGGCGGTGAGAATGGGGATCCAAACTCTTCGTTGTTGACATCGACGACGATTTCAACTTCTGTTCCGCCATCCACACCGGGAATCGCGCCGGGAGCGTCTCCATTGGATATGACCACGACTATCAATACTGAAAGTGCCACGACACCACTTCAGGCGGAATTCAATCGACGGATGCGGGGTGCACTGCTAAATATTCCAGTGGATGATGCCTTTCCGAGCAGCAGTCGATATCCTACATCCGCTTCTTCTGGACACATGATGTCGTCTTCCAACAGCGAGTCTGCAAATCACGTTGTACCGTTCGATAGCATAACTAACGCGAGCGTGATGGGAATACACAATCGCGAGAATGTTGAAAGTATTGTCTACGCATCGATGAATGACGATGAATCGGCTCCAATGGAGACAGGAGGAGTAAACGCAGGAGGATCGCCTACTCCTCCAAGGAGGACGATGCAGCGTATGCTATCTTTCCAGGGAACAAAACGGGATGACATGACATCTTCGATATCGACATCATCGTATCGATCAATGAGCTCGAGTTCTCTTGGGGATGCAACTGATTCTGACAGGGTTGCAGAAGCTGGTAATTCAGCTCATGCATTGACGCCCAAACGACACTTACTACGACAAGCATCGACCTCATCACACAGTCAATCACCTCTTTCATCCCCAATCTATCGTCGTCAACATTCAGCGCCAAACAACATCATTGATCCTTTTTCACATGATCAACTCCATGTCCTTCACCGCGCAGCGTCTAACTCCAATTCAACTAGCTCCGCAATAAGTGGTACGCCGTTCGATTCGCTTTCTCAGGCAGAGAATAGATTAAGGAGTGTGACCAAATCCATTGGTAGGCGTATACCCAAGACACCGTCGAGAATATTAGATGCTCCAGAGCTAGTGGATGATTATTACCTCAATCTCGTAAGTTGGAGTGAGAGTAACGTCCTTGCTGTGGCACTTGGCCAGTGCGTATACCTCTGGGAAGCAGACACGGGCAACATCAAGCATCTCTTAACGCTCAAAGAAGATACTGACTTTGTGACAAGCGTAAGTTGGGTCCGAGATAAGGGAAACAGTCACTACATCGCCGTGGGAACAAATCATAACATTGTTCAGCTTTGGGATGCTGAGGCAGAACGGAGGATGAGATCATTAGATGGACATTCGGCACGTGTGGGTGCGCTGAGCTGGAATCAGCATTGGTTAAGCTCAGGTGGGCGAGATTCATTAATTGTACAACATGATGTGCGCAGTCGAAATCATATCGTGAGCACTTACGTCGGGCATACCCAAGAGGTGTGCGGATTGAAGTGGAATGATGAAGGAAGTACACTTGCCAGCGGAGGGAATGAAAATTTGCTCTGTCTTTGGGATGCATCCATGTCTCGTCGTGGTGCGCATGCTGATTCGACGAGTATCGGTCCTCGATTGGTACTTACGCATCACAAAGCTGCCGTGAAGGCATTGGCATGGTGTCCATTTCATCGTGGGCTTCTCGCTAGCGGTGGTGGTACTGCCGATCGTACTATCAAATTCTGGAATACCAACTCAGGGGCGGTGTTGAATTCGATTGATACTGGAAGCCAAGTGTGCTCGTTGCTTTGGTCGAAACATCAGCGAGAGATTTGTTCTAGTCATGGATTCAGTGAAAATCAGTTGAGTTTGTGGAAGTATCCTACAATGGCAAAGATCCAAGAGTTTAAGGGACATACTGCTAGGGTACTTCACATGGATCAGTCGCCCGATGGGGGTGTCGTCGTTTCCGCTGCAGCGGACGAGACTTTGAGGTTCTGGGATGTATTTGGAAGCCCCCCAAGTGAAAGGAAGGGTAATAATCTCGCAATGGGAAACTTTTGCGGCAGCCAAATGATTCGATAACTAGGTATACTAATGGAGTCGCGATACCATACTGGGTCACCCAGGAAGTATCCAATTGCATGATTTACATAAGAACATTTTCTATCGAGTAAAAGAAAACAAGCTATCCATGATTGCAGTACTTTCTCGCGTAATATTACGACAAGAACATGAATGGTCTTTCCTATGCAGTTGTCTTCTCGAATGACTTCTGGAAATTGGCAAAATCAGCGGCAGTTCTGGCCTCGCTTTCGTACTTTACAACAGTTCCATCACTCTTGATGAAATTTACAGTAGGGAAACTCTTTGTGTTCAACTTCTCCTGCACAAACTCGCGCTCCTCATCACCACGGAATTTGTAAACAGGGATAGTGGCCGATTCTGCAAACTTTGCATATTCCTCCTCCATTGCCTGACAGAATTGGCACCAGGGAGCATATACAACCACGATAGCCTCGTTGCCCCCCTTAATAATCTCCGATGCCTCTTCGTTCGATGAAATATTTTGCACCTTACCATCCACCCACAAATCACGATCAAAGGTACGCTCTGCCCCAGCCACGTGAATACCGCATTCGGTCTTCGTGGATCCATCCTTATTCGCGAGGCCAACGAATCGTCCCTTGCGTTCGGAGGCGTAGTCGAGCCAGGGTGTCTTATCTCCCTCGAACTTGAAGTCGACGAAGCGAGTGGATCCATCTTCGGGAATCGGAATCGTATCCTTCGCATCACTGTTTGATTCGATGAGGGTGATTAGGTGATTAGAGGACTATGTAAGAAATTACATGCATGCCAAATCTGTTGCAGGTTGAAATAAATTGTACTCACCCAATGGAAGGATATCCCTTAGCATGCAAAGGATGGTGTGGTACCTTGTACTTGGCAATGTAATCGAATGTATCCTCCAACGTCCAGTAGGCTATGGGGTTGCACTTGGCCAATCCACCTCTGTTTGTATAATCAACAATCAAAATTGTAATGAGATTAAGTGGCTGACAGAGAGCAAAAATAGCAAACAGAAGTCCTTTCAAAAATCTCACCCAATAGGAGCATTCTCAAACTGATCGATCCAAGCCCTCTCGAATCCCTGCCACCGCGTCCTCCCATTGATCATACAGTCAGTTTTCAAGGTCTTGAGTCCACGTTGGAAGGGTTCAACCTTGCACACCTTATCGTACTGTTCGATATCCTCCTTCCACAAATCGGCACCATACTTCTTATCGTAGGCAGCCTTGTCACCCACAGGAATGCCCTCGGCACAGAACACCTCGGCCTTGAAACCGTAATAGTCCTCAATTTCGCGAAGGAATTCCATTGTTTCGGGGAAGAGATGGAACGTGTCCACCACCATGATCTTCACCTTGCCATCTTTGAGATAGCCCATTCTATGAAGCAAGTGGGTGATGACTACATCCCCGGCAATTAAGGCGTTGGGAAAGACGGCATTTCCGTAGTTCTCGGCGGCGATCTTGAGCGCGAACATGGCCTGCTCCTCGAGATGCTTGAGGCGCATTTCCTTCGATTCGGCGATAAAGACTTCTTGGTCGAAGACTTTGGTATCGTCGGCCATTCTAAGGACGACGCTGCTGGCGTGGCTAGACGAGACACCGCGTTGGACGAGGGCGATATTAAAAGAAGATGATGTTGGTGCAAATGCCGAAATGGCAGAGGCGCCGAAGAGTGCGGCTACGACGGCGGTGGTGTAGGCTTTCATGGTTGCAAACTGTTGCAAACTATTGCAGTTGCAGGTTGAATAACTCTTGTATCACCTCTATCTGGAACGACTTGGAACAACAACATCATCGTGTCAGACGCACGGTGTGTGTGTAGTTTTTGGATCTTGCCGACTGGTCAGCAATCCTCCACCTGGAACCCAGATCAAATCAATTTTTGCCACAAATAATTATGAGGAGAGGAGGAGGAGTATTTATGCTTTCTTTCAGCTGCCAATTCCAGTGAAAGGAGATTGATCGAACTACGCCTTTTATATTTATCATCGATTTTAAATGACCTGATCAGTAACTCTTTCTAGACTTGTTTCCGCCCTTCTTGCTCCGCATGGAATGCCCCATGCTCTTTCTTCCACTACCACGACCCCCTGTATCACCACCAGTCTTACCCAAACTAGAGAGCCAGACCTTGTCCACAGCTGGAAGTACATCCTTATAATATCCAAGGCCCAATTTACTCTTTCTAAAGACATACCCATTCTTGGCGCCCACGAATGCTTTTGAGGCAATGAAATTGACATTCTCGTTGGTGGATAGAGTTAAAGAAGAGATGCTCTTACTTTTCTTTGCTGAGTTTGGCACGGTCTCTTTTTCTCGTACAGCTTCTTGGTTAGTGCTCTCGGATGCGTCCTTCCTCTTCTTTGACGATGATTTCGGTGCTTTTTTCTCGGCGACCAACTCGTTAACAACTTCTAACTTGTCTTCATCCGCCTTCTTTTTTGATGATTTTGGTGTCTTCGAGATTGAAGCCTTCTTCTCATCTTTCTGGTCTATTGACTCATTCTTTTGCTTCTTTGAGGTATAAGTAGATTTGACAATTCCCTCAACCATCATTAACTTGTCAACCTCTTCCTCATCATCATCCAATGCATCTTTCCTCTTTTTCTTAGATGCCTTGGTTGACTTTTCCGCAGCTACCCCGTCGTCATTATCTTTCATGACCTGTTGTTTCTTCAACGCTTTGGCAAGTGGAGTACTTGCTATATTCTTACCCTTACTCTTACTCTTATCATTGTCATCCGCATCCTTGTCCTCCACCTCCTTTACTTCGACAACGTCGTGTTTGTCTTCTCTTGCCAGCATCCGAATCTGTTCCAACTCTTCGGGAGTTTTGTTGTAAACAGGAAGGGCGACGCTATTAGTCGTTTTAATCGAGATGGAACGAATATTTGACCACTTCTTTGGCACTTTTGTCGGAACAATTGTACATATGGCTTGAATATTGGCGAGAAGTCTGGAGGGTGACATAGATGTGTTCCCGGCTCTGGATGTGTTTCGAAAAACAAGTATCGTGTTTTGATTAGCGACAGTATCTAGTTCACGAGGGGTACAATTCTCATCACAACACTGAACTTACTTGACAGTCACACAAGTTCCAGCACTGAGGAACATAAAGGTCGCGCTCAAAGATTTTTGTATCGCAAACGGCAAAGCCTCTTTCCTCGTCAATTTCACTGCAATCGGCTGCTTCTTTTTCTCGAAGAACTTCCCACCTAATGCCTTCGTCAGCATGGGCAATATCCGATCGTCAGCAAAGAAGATATCAAATCGAGCTAGTAATTCCCGTCTCTGAGCAAAGGTTTTGTGTTTGACGCGGAGGGATTGCAATCCAAGAACCTTCTTAATGCACCCCAGCTCCTTGGGAAAACGAGCGATCATATCTTGAACCCAAGGTTTTGATTCTTCCTTGACGATGATACAAGCTTCAACATCTCGGAGGTTCTCATAACCAGCATCGTTGGCATCCGAAGATGAAGCAGCCACCTTAACTAGAGGATGAGGAATTTCGATGCGAATAGGCTTCGGACTGGCATTTCCTGGAATTTGGGCCAAGCTGAATTGAACTTGTACGTCAAGATCGTTCTCGAGAAGTTGAAGCTTCGTATTTTCCCCTGACGACGCCGACGATTCGTGGTGTTTGAGAAGGGCGCGTAGGGCTCGATCTGTAAGCTGATTATCGACGCCAAGGCTTGGCGGGTTTTCGGGCGGTGAGTTGGCTACCATGATTGATGCCGAACGTTTGATTTAGGGTCATTTATGGGTTTGCGGTTGCAGGGGGTTTCATTATTTCAGCTGTAGATTTCAGTGGTGCTGCTGCCGACATGCACAGACAGACCGGATTAGTTTTTGGATCGGGATTTGTTTTTCGGATCGGTTATGATGTACATTTTTTGTTGTAGGTAATGTTCTAAATTTCTGTGTTCTCACTAATACTACGGAATCCTCTGTACGATATGGCAGTGCTGGGTTGCTGCTCCGTCCACCACGTCATCGTCGGCGTCGAAGAAAACAAAAAAAGAGAACAAAATGAAAATGAGACAACAGCACCAGGATCAGTACTACCAGTAGTATCTTTATTATGTTAAAGTACAGCAATTGTAATATTAGTAGGCCACGATCACCATGCCGTTCATACGTCAGATAATCCTTCGTCGGCCGCTCTCATCCTTTGCCGCAACCACCTCCGTTGGCGCTATTGGATACGCAAACTATCTCGAATTGAGCGCTACCAACGATCGATCATCGTCATCATCGACGGCGGCGGCTACGACAATACCCCGATGTCACTACGATCCGCAATCCATCGCACGTTATTGGGAGCAACGACCCATCTCTGTTATGAAGCGCCTTACTAATATACTGGTGGAACTGGGCCCCGTGGCATATGACTTCGTGATAGATTTTCAATTAAAACCGTGGCTTCGTCGCTCGTTGGCGTTGGCATTTGCCGACGCCGACGCTGAGGAAGACGTGGGAGAAGAACGAACTCGAAAGAATGAATTGGAAAAACGTCTTTCGATCAAACTAAGATCATCTCTCACCAGGTTGGGCCCAACGTTTATTAAAGTTGGCCAGCAACTTTCTATACGACCCGACTTGGTACCGCCGACTGCACTTTACGAACTGCAGAAGTTATGCGATGCAGTTCCTCCATTTGATGATGAGATTGCGATGAATGTGTTGGCGGAAGAGTTACAATCCACTGTAGTGAATGGTGAAAATGGAGAAGTTGAGCATACAATTCTTCAAGTGTTTCAGGAAATGCCTACACTTATTGCATCTGCCTCCCTCGGCCAAGTTTATAAAGCAACATTAATTGAATCGTCAAAACAAGTGGCGATCAAAATACAAAGACCTGATATACTTGAGACTTTCACCCTGGATCTCTTTCTGCTGGTATCGTACGGAAAATTAGTGGACAAGATTTTTTCGGTCGTGACGAAACAGATACCTTACCATGAGATATTCCTCAAAACATTTGCTGCAGGAGCGTTCCTGGAATTGAATTACATCAATGAAGCAGCCAATCAAAACTTCTTTCGCCACGAGTTACATGCTAGATTTCATGGTAATAGCGACGCAAACAATAATTACTGCTCGAGTTGGAGGCTACTGCAAATGTTCCGAAATCATCCTCTTGGTGGCTACACTCATGCAGAAAAAGTCATTGTTCCAAAAGTTTACACTGAGTACACAACACAACGTGTTCTCGTGAGTGAATGGATAGATGGCACCCCTCTCGCTCGTGCACCTCCTGAACAAATTCGTCAATTGATTCCAATTGGTGTAGAGTTGTTTCTTTCCCAGCTGTTGGATATTGGTCGATTCCACGCTGATCCACATCCTGGTAAGTCTCATCCTCGTCTGTTGTGTCTAGTCGGACTATTGGTTGGTAGGCCCAATTATTTATCTCACTATTGATCATCTTTCACTGTTTAACTTTTGGCGGCCTTGAAACAAGGCAACCTTTATGTGACAACATCCAAGGTTGATGGCGTCACTCCCATTTTATGCTTGTTAGACTTTGGACTAATAGCACACGTCAGTGAATCGGAACGTTCGAACATGACGCAAGCAATTGTAAATCTGCTTCAAGGTGACTACGACACTCTTATCTCTCGTGATGCCAAGGAGCTGGGATTTTTGCCGCACGAGTTGGATGTAACAGAGTTAAAGCCAGTGTTGAAGAAAATACTGAAGGAGGGACTATTGGATGCAGGATCAAGCATGCATGATCGTAAACGGAATTTAATGGCCATATCCAATGAGTTAAACGATGTTTTCTTCAGATATCCATTCAGGTGCGTACAAGATTGCCTTCCAGAGACATTGCCAACACATTCGTGTTTTCGCCTAATTTGGCTCCTTGACATCGTCACGCAGTGTGCCGCCTTTCTTTGCGTTGGTCACCAGAGGGCTTGGCTTATTGGAAGGGATTGCGCTTGTTGGTGACCCTTCCTTCGATATCTTCCAGGCAAGCTACCCATTCGCCAAAAGGAAAGCCATGGAGTCTTTCACTGCGGCGGATTATGGGAAAATTTCACTTCATCTGCTATCCCTCCGTCGCTCATCAACGCAGATGAATGGTTGAAATGCTGCATCCACAGAAAAATCTTCCCATATTGACACATGTTTGTAACACTCGGTTGTCATTGGAACGGTTCAGGCACGCTTTCCGCGCGTAGTCTTGCAAATTTTTGCCATATGTCTCCATCGAGCACCCCGCGCTGCTTGGCTTTAGTCATGTACAAGATGAGATTGCAAGCGTTCGGTTCCAGGAGCGCGCTGGCGATTACTTGGGCCAAATCTACTCTTGAGATAGATGTGATATCCTTATTCATCTATGTACGTGAAGGTCAGGCTGTATATCGTCATAGATCAATTAAGTCAAAGAGAAAATTAAGCATGTCTCACCTTTTGTAGCCTGACTGCGCTCGAATCAGTCCCTAAATCAGTATTATAACCTGCTACCCGGATTATGGTGTAACTGCATCAACAAACACAGAAAGTTGCATGAATTATCTACTCCTCCATTTTCAGCACAACATCAAACGAGTACTCACCTTAACCCACTTTGCTTAATCATCTCTTCACCCATATACTTGAAATACGTTTCTTCGGCACTTCGATCCGTTTGGTCTTCAACGACTTTTCTTGCCTTCTCTTCGTCGATAATGAAAGAACCACTAGAATCAAATTGGGATGTCACCAACCTATGAAGATCATGTTTCACCATTGCATCATTGACGACAGGGGGTATTCGAGCATCTGACAAATAAACAAACTCTGGCTCGGGCTGTCTTCGATAAACCTTGATATAATCTAGTGCGAGATAAAACCTATTCCATCCATTGTTCGATGCCCCGTTCCAACCAACACTATTGTTCTTCCCTCGATAGCGAAATCCTAGCTGACGAATGTCGCGACCCATGAACGGTGGTATATCAGATTTCCCCAATGCTACCCTCATTTTTTGAGCATCCTTCTCCTCTTGTAATTGAAATTGTCGCATTCGCGGTCGAAAATCGGAAAATGCAAGGCGAACGGTGCTCCATTTCGTTCGTGATCGATTTTCCGCACCATTCACCTGAGACTTTGCAGATGTTTTGAATTCGCAAACGTATTCGATTCCAAGGCGTTCATAAGCCTCTGTCCTAACGAATGCCTCGAATAATCCTCCGTCACTACAAACTCGACAAACTAATCCAGCAAAACCACCCGATCGAAGATCAATTCCTTGCTCAGGATCATTTCTTGATCTAAGACGAGCCGATGCTATGGCCGCTTCACCGAACCTTCCAACTTTTCCTACAAATACGCCATGGCCAAACTTGTTTGCCCTCCAATCACACTGTGAGAGTGCGGCGACAACAGAGTATGAAGAACGTGCTGGTAGGTTAATGACACTTTTATCCTCCTTCACATCGCCGAGTGTGTCAAGGAAAGTATCCTTTCTATTGCCATCTACCGATCCATCGTCAATCCCAAACAGATCAAAATCAGCGGGTCGCTTCCCGAACTTGAACAATACCCGTTTGGCCGCTTGGGACGTACCAAAATCTGCATGTCTAACATTAAGATAGGCATGTAGCAAATTGCGTAGCCCGATTCCATCGATAGTTTGAGCATCTTTAGAGCGCTGGTTGAGCATGGCTTCCAAGTCTTCCAATTCCTGTTTCCCGTTGATACCAGCATTGCCTCCTCCCTCGTGATAAACCCTCCTCCCTCCAGCACAAAAAACAATTTTGTCCACGTCTGTAACTGCATATTCCAGACTTTCCATGTCGTTCAAATCCCCCTGGCAGTATGTGACCCCTATTCCCAATTTGTTCAATGTTGACGAATACAAATCTCTAACCAAGACACGAACTCGCACCTTGTTTTCCAATAGTAAACGTTTCACGAGAATTCTCCCCAAGGCCCCCGCTGCACCCACCACAAGAACTTCTGGTCGACAATCATCCTCCGAGGATGAAAGCCACGATGAGGACGCGGATGCCGTTGTTGCAGATTCGTACTTTGGATCATCTTTCAGCTCCAAGCTACTCAATCCCAATTTATCGTCAACATAATAATTGTAGTAAATGGATCGACGGTCGGGAGGCAAGCGCGATGCTGGGTCATTCGTGATGGCCGTGGCTAGATCTATCGCCGATTCTACCGTAGATCGGAAAGATTTTCCAACTTTAAATGGATTGATCATTTCAAGAATGTTGGGTTGTTTTCTCTTGTTTTTGTTGTCTTTTTTGGTGGAGGGCGCCTGTGTTTTGTTGATGCTATCATCCCCTGGTGTGTTTATAGATGCGTCGATTCCGCCGTCACCCATACCAGTTCGTCTCAACATTTCCTCCTCATCGCTATTTCCATCTTTCGCGGCACATATCGGAAACAATCTGTCGTGGTTGGTCCATCTGTGAGGCGTCGCTTGCGATGCAGCAGTAGCTCTGACACGTTGGGCAACTCCTCGTATTGGGAACAAGGTCCTTGTTGTCGGCGTTGGCGTCAGCGAGAGCAAGCAAGGCACGTACTGGATAAATAATAATGTCATGAATAGCATGGCTGTCGCCAGCGCCCGATTTGTTGGCACAGCTGTTCGTCGGTGATTGCCACATTGCATCGTTTACTATGTTCTGACGTTGTGTAATAGTCCTACGCGGACTAGAGTCCCAATCCCTACCACTATGGTACCGAGACGGAAGAGGAGAGACAAGATGATAGACAATGGGAATGTTATGTACGTCTTAGTCTCTACCGTACGTTACCCCCCCCACACTCCACAACATGGAAAGAATGAAGGGAAAAAACAATAAGGCCGACCCTCACATCCAGGAAAACCAGCCTTTTCCTGCCATATGAGACTTGGCATCATCAGTAGTGCGAGGTGTGACGACATATTTTGAGTAGAGAACATCACTCCCAAAATTGAGGAACGCGGTGAAAAAGCAACGATGTGTTTCTGCAGAAATACAAGTGCTTTCAACAATATCATCAAAAGTCCAACCGCGACCAAGATAGCGCAAAGCGCCAAGGACAAGCAACTCAATTGGAGAAGATTTTTTGTTGTTGAGTTTATTTTTTCCACACCAGCGATGAAAATAGTCGCCCTCTTCTATGCCATGTTGGATGCATAGTTGAACTAACTCAAGATAGTTCTCGAAAGGGAGGCGGAAACGGCGGCGAAAATCAAAACGCGCTTTGCTGTTGGTTAGGAGACATTTGTTTGAAACATACAAACGATACCATGACGATTGCGTCGGAGATAATGCAATGGTGACGCTGTCGTCGTTACCTTTCCAAGGGACTGCACATCGCTTACGTCTTGTTTTTAGACAACGCGACACTTGTTTGTTGATGGTAGAAATTATTTTCTCCGTATTCTCGTCAGAGTCGTAGTTGTTGTCGACGGAGATCACATCGCTGTCAAGAAAAGCCTCAATCCGCGCGTTACGGAGTTCGCGTCTATGCCTTAGATAGAGGAGGAACTCTTCGATGTTGGTGCTGGAGTCACCAGAAGAGGAGAGCGACTGCAATAATGATGTAGGAATGTTCGATGCGACAATAGAGGAGAGAAGAGGCATCTTGCTGTGTTTTTATGGCAAAAGATCCACGGAATGGAAGGTGGGATGATCCCATGGACCCCCAATTTTAGTGAAAAGTTCACCTCTATGGTTCTGCCCAACGTTACGTCCGACCTTGGGGTGCGCACCTCAAGGTCGGACGTTTGTTCGACGGACGTCGGACGTTGAGCTGCCCCTCGCTGAAACAGGGGGTGAAATCACCTACTAGTACACTTCCTACTTACGAGAAATTTGGCAAAATTTTTTCTTCGGCTCAATGTTAGTTGTAAGGGTTGGCCTAATCCAGTTAGGTTTTGGCACCACACATTGACTGAGTGTAGTAAGCAATGGGAGCCTGTAGGAGCAGGAGAGCATCCACCAGTGCATGCAGTCGAGTTGAGAAGAACCAAGGTCCAGTCGATAGACTTGAGTAAATATTTCCCCCCAAAAATCCATATTACCTCCCGACACATCACCAAATGTGTATTAGGTAATATAATTCAGAGTTCCCAATTCCCACATGGGAACAGAGATTTTGATTTTGGTTGAGTACATGTGGGGTGCTATTTTTTGGGCGAAAGAGGATAAATAGTCAAAAAATCCGTCTGGAGGCTGAAGATAAAAAAATCTCCAGGTGAGTAGGCGGGGGCTATTTTATATTTGGAAAATGCTATTCAAAACTAGACAAGAAGATTGAGGTTGAGGGAATTTTGTTTTTAGCGGGAACCCTCTTTGTGCAAGCAGCATATTGCCTCTTTTTAATGTTATTTTTGTTTGACCATGATGAC
>JALLBB010000051.1:0-27486 GCA_036939735.1 Discostella stelligera | reverse complement strand
CGGGAATACATTATGTCGTACATACCCCTTATTTGCTACTTGGGACTTTCCAGCAATTGGGACTGCCTTGGCTCTATGCACAGGGTGTCCCAATTAGCGTGCAATGACTGTACTAGATACCATACACGTAGGGCCTGCGTACACAGCACACAAAATCCAGCATCCAACCATCCATTTTTTTATCCACACACTGGTGTCGCAATCAACTCCTCCAATTCATAACCAAAAATAATAATGGCAGCTCTCCTACCAACAATTCTATCGGACGATGAAGAGTTCGAAAGCAGCAACCACAATGGAAGGAACAATCGCTTCACCAAGAAAGGTGCTGGTGGCGGCAGTGGCAAATCAAAAGCATCATCCACATCATCGAGGAAAGGGAATTTTCATCAAAAGAAGAACAAAACGAAGATTTCATCATCGAGAGAAGGAAAGGAGGATACCACGAACGAGGATATCGAGGATGGTGAAAATGATGATGATGTTGACAGCATAGTTAGCGATGACGAAATGGATCAAGACTTTGAGTTTGGCGGATTGTTGGTGAGTTTTTACCTTCCGTGTGCGATGTCGCACTGATGCTTGTTGTCTTGATATTGATATTGTTGTGTGATGTTTTTTGCTGGATCGGCATGCAGTTATCTCATTCCACTGTTCTTTGTGTTTTGGACTATTATTCAGGGAGAAGACGGAAACTCATTCGATGCATGGAGTAGTACGTTGAATGGTACCAGTGCCGCGGACAACAATGCGTGGAGTTACAAATCAGCATTGGCATTACTTTCATCCAATGATAATGTTGGTGCGGGTGCCGAGGTGGAGAGGACGAGCGTGGCTAGCATTATTGCCGCGGCTCGATCGAACTTGCGACGTGGTAGGGAGGGGGGTGAAGAGGACGACGAAAAAAAAGTACAAGTGAAAGGAGAGGACGGGAGTGAATCGTCTTCTGGTGACGACTCAAACGATGATGAAGATGATGACGCAAGTGACGATGATGATAGTAGTTCCAGCGATGACGAGGTTGATGATGCCGATGAGGCTACACACGCTATGGAGTCGGACGTGCTCAAAGTGCAAGAGAGACCTCAGCGGACAAAGAAAAAAACGAAGGAGGCATCGGCAACTGTGGAAGAATCCCCCCCTCGCGACGAAGCAGACAACGGAACCTCTGAAGATGTCGAATCGGACGAAGATGAAGAAGAAAGAGAGGATGATAGTGAAACCGAGCGAGAAGAAGCATCCAAGGCGGCGGCTTTTTTTGACTCGGCTCACATGACTACCACACAAGAGTCGACCATCGATACCTTTTCCCAGCTTGGTCTGTCACGGCCATTGCTTAGGGGGGTGGCAACTATGGGTTTTGTTTCTCCCACACCCATCCAAGCATCCGTTCTCCCGGTTGCCTTGGCTGGGAGAGATGTATGTGCCTCTGCTGTGACAGGAAGTGAGTTTTTACTGTTGATACTATTGGCGTGCAAATTACTCCACGTGAATAAGTAGTCTTACTCGCATTTTGCGTTTTCATAACTGTTTATCATACATCAAGGTGGTAAAACGGCTGCGTTCTTGCTCCCGATCATGGAACGAATTTTGCAACGAGGTGGAGGTCGTGCAACCCTCGGGGGCCCAAATGCAAAAAGGAAGCAAAACTCGTTGGCAACCACACGGGCACTTGTGCTTGCACCTACACGAGAGTTGGCAGCACAATGTGTGAGCATGATGATGGCTATGACCAAATTTACCGAATTGCGAGCTGCACTAATTGTAGGTGGAGCGAAAAATGTCATGTCGCAGGTACGTGCCTAGGCTTTATTTTTTCGGGGGTTGATGTGAGATGTGAGGACGGTTAACATACTGCCATAGAGATATGATTCGTATACCAGTGATCGATATCTCTGCCATTGTGAACCAAAAATAAAAGTTGAGCCGAGTTGCTATAGGAAACGTTCCGCGAAGACATTTTGACCGCGGGGGCGAGTCGAATACTCGTGACAGAAATTTCATCTTCTTGCAATCTAATCCTCTTTTCCCCTCTCCATCAGGCTGCCGAGCTCCGCACTCGACCTGATGTCGTTGTTGCGACTCCTGGACGACTTCTAGATCATATTACAAATTCCCAGGGCGTGGATATGGACGATGTTGAGTTCCTTGTTTTGGATGAAGCCGATAGGCTACTGGATCTGGGATTTCAAGACGAAGTACACGAAATTATCAAGTCTTGTCCAATCGAACGTCAGACAATGCTGTTTTCTGCGACGATGAGCACAAAGGTGGATGACCTGATCAAACTGAGTTTGAAACGACCCGTACGGATATCAGCAACAGACAAAATGAAGGCCGGCCAATCAACCTCAGACAATGGAGTCGAAGTAGCACCGAGGCTTGAGCAAGAATTCATTCGCATTCGGGCAGGTAATGAAGGTGTTAGTCGAGAAGGTATGCTGCTTGCACTACTAACTCGGACTTTCAAAACGAGGACCATTGTATTCTTCGACACAAAGTCTGCGGCTCATCGACTCATGATTGTTTGCGGATTATGTGGGATAAAATGTGCTGAGCTTCATGGAAACTTAACTCAGGTGCAGCGCTTGGAAGCTTTGGAGGCTTTTCGAGAGGGGAGTGTAGACATACTACTTGCTACTGATCTTGCTGCAAGAGGTTTGGACATTTCTGGAGTAGAGGCTGTGATCAATTTTGAGATGCCTTCTCAAGTAACGACGTATGTCCATAGGATTGGTCGTACTGCACGTGCGGGCAGGGGAGGCAAGTCATGCACTCTAATTGGGGAAGGACGGAGGTATTTAATGAAAGAGGTCATCAAAGATGCGGACGAAAAAAATCGCAAACAGAGGAAAGACGGAGGATCACAGCCAATGGGAGTTATTCGGTCTAGAACGATTCCATCGGCTGTGGTTGCCCACTTTGTAGCTAAGATCAACTCACTAGAACAACACGTGAAAGAAGTGGTGGACGCTGAAGTCGTTGCGCGTCTAGATCGAATTGCTGAAATGGAGGCTGTCCGCGCTAAAAATATCATTGAGCACTCTCAATCGATCAAACAAAGACCTCAAAAAGAGTGGTTTGCCACCCCGAAGCAGAAAATGTCTGTGAAAGAAGCAACTGCAGAGCGTAAGAGGATGATAGAGGAGAAAGTCGGCACTGGAACGCATCGCATGACGCGAAAAAAGCGCCGTGCTCAAGAAGCACGGGCAATGTTTCAGGAGGCAAAAAAGGAGGCAGCAGAGAGGGAAGAGGAGACTGGCAAGAAATCAAAGATGGCTTTCACTGAAGGCCAGATAAAAGGATCAGCTCGAGCGTCAAAGAAAAAGGAGGCTCAACGGGAAAAAGATCTTGCTTCCAGAAGTATCAACGATGATGATTTGCGTAAAGAAAGAAAGAGGAAACAGAAACAAAAGGTGGCAAATCCCGATGCTGCAGGCGATGGTGGGTTGTTCTCTGAAGAGTGGGACACGTTTGCGACGAAGAACAAGAAGGAAGCTGCTGATGGACCGGAGAAAAGCAGGTATGAGCTCCGTTTTCAACTATCATTTGATGTGTTTCATGTTCTCGATTTGCCAACTCACTTTCTGTTACACAGCTACTTCTTCAAAGAGCATGATCCGAGCAAGAAGATGGGAAAGAAGAAAGCTCACCACGGCTTCAAGAGTAAGAGTAAATACAAACGCAGGTGATGGAATTCATTTTGCGCGCGGGTATGATAAATTAATATTGCTCAAGAGTGTCATCATCAAGCCTAGTTAGGTACTCTTTGCGTTTAGTCCAATTTCAGTTTCTCTTTTCGTCGTCTATGACTTACGAAACAATGAAGGATAATGCTTGAAATGAATACCACGAGTGGAATCATCCACGGCGCCCCGCTTAGAATATTGCATGACAACCTAGTGGCAGGGTTGACATCTGCGCATCTATTTTTGTTGTATGAACAGCTTGATGATTGATATCCAGCGTTCACAAGATAATCACGCAATGATGGGTTTCCTGCCTCTAGGGGCGGCAGGTATTGACGAACTGGCTTTCTGTTCCACACTTGATCGGGAATTCTAAAAAAACTGTTGGTATTGGTGATCTCTGTTCCTGGAGTTCGCCGAGCCCATTCAGTGTCTATCCTCGTGAAATCGTAGTGATACAAGATAGCTCTTACTCGCTTAATGTTGTGCATCCCAGCGGCGATATCGGGTTCATCCAAAAGATCAAGTACTGGCCCACATCCGTCCAGTATTTTCTGAATGAACGAAACAAACCATGGATTGTGTTCGGGTGTAGAAAAAGAAGCAAACCACATCCTCCAGTCAAATCTTGGCTTCTCCGGCAAGGTTAGAAGACAAATATCGTTCAGTCGGATGTCAGGTCTCAGAGTGAAAGTTCTCAACGACTTGACTTACCTGATGCGGTGCAACTTGGAGTGGGAATTTATTTATCCTACCGGGTTTCCATTTGAAGTTTAACTCGCGCCATTCCTCTGAATCATCAATGAGAGCTTCGACTATTATTTCGGGACGGGCGACAATCGACGGTGGCAGACCAGCCCAACCCGAGTTATTGCCAGAGGCGTCGCTCGGTTGCATCCCCACACCTGTCATTCTTCTGAATAGCCCATAGCCATGTGATATATCTCTAGAGAATTGCCGGACACTCTGCATTCCAGTCGCACTTAACATCCTTCCCATACTCGTTTGATTGAACTCGGGACAAAGATCCATGAGAGGAAAAGCCGTCAACGTTATGCACATGCAGCACACCAAGCAGTGAGTGCACGACCTCAGCCCGAAGGTTCTCCTTTTAATAGAGGAACGCACTCCAGTCACTATAGTAAATAAAAATATACACGCCACAGTGATAGGAACAGCCGTTTTGAGTATTGTATTGCAGATATCACTGGTCATTACCAATTTCAGCCTAACCATTTGACGTTCAGGATCAACAACATCCGGGATACGTTCAATTGAAAACATTTCTTTGCATGCCCACGAAAGAAATATTCCACAAAGGACGTGGTACAAACTAATAATATTCGTGTGGGATAGGTCACCGATCATACATGGTAAACACAGTGTCATCGTCAACAGATTGAAGAAATTGTAGTTTCCAGTGAGTATGATCAGCACTTGAAGAAATATTTGCATCCATGATCCAATTTTACGCATAGTGACAAATGGACAAACGAGTAAAAATGCGGCAGGTATCTCAATGATGAACGTGGCAGCGACGCCAAGACGCAACAAATAGGGGTTTAGCTGATGAGCATACCAAGCCAAAGGCCCAGGGAGGCACTGTGTTGCAAAGTGGTACTCCAGTGCAGTTAGATTTTTCCACGTTGGGCAATTTGCTTGAATCTTTACAATCCCCGACATGAGCATGAGTTTGAAGAGGAGAAATCGGATAGGCCATGATCCCACTTGTTGTTCGTCGTGTTCGCTTTTGACGTCCCTAGACTGCGTCAGGGGAACAGTTCTCCATGGGGCGAAACAAAGTCCAGTGAGAAACCCCGTCTCAATGAGTAGTATATCCCATTGAAATGTGTAAAAGGATCCTCCAAGGACTACCAAGAAGTGATATATGGCAGTGACAGCGAGGAAGAAGGTTCCATGCTGTGCGATGCCACTGCGTTACGCAATAAGGTGAGAAGAAGGTTCCTCGACGCATTGAGAAGTGATTAAATGGCAAAGCTAAAAGAACAAAAGAGAAACAATGTACCTCGCAATCACGACTGATAGAATAATACCCAGCAAATTCACCAACTCTACGAAGCTATCGGCATCAAAGTAGCCCTTCCCTACGATGTGCAAATACAGCCAAGGAAACGCACGCTGGAAGGCAGGCTCGGCAGGTTCAATACCCGAGCGCGATGAGAGGGCAGGATATTGTGCGTAATATGAAAGAAATGCTATCAGGTAGATGTATCCCAAACATTTCAGGTAGCGACCAGAGAGGGACGAGGAGGGGATGGCGGCAGGCTGCATCGTCATCGTCGTCGTTTCGGAACCCCGCCCAGCACCCCGCCAAAAGCCTGAACGCCATCTCGTCCCGCCAAAATGAAACACGTCTGCCTGTCCCCGCCCCTTCCAACCCATCACCTTCCCGCTTCCATCGCCATTGCCGATCCCGCTGTCGACTGTCGACGATGGCCGGCAGAGTCCGCTTGACTCTTTACTCTAGCATTATTTCACCGCCCACCATCAGCTGAGAACCATCATGTTCTTACTAATTTTGGATATCACCTGGCGCATGAATTTGGCGTGCTATCTCCTCCTTTTGGCGGCAGCAAGCGCTTTCCACCTAACGCCTCCATCCCTTCCGCTGGCACGGCATTCCCGCCACTCGACGAAATATTATTCCAATGGCAACACAGTGGCCAGCGATTCAATAACGACACTCCATGGAAAGCTATGGAAGCGATTGCAAATCGAAGAAGGTGAGCAGTAGATAGTAGTTTGAACAGAGAGAGGAGGAATGCTCTAGCCTGTCTTTCATGTCAACGAGACGCAACCTCCCTCTTCTCATATCATCCAGCGCGCTCTCCCGTCAACCTCGCACAACAATAACCTACGATACCACAGATGATCCGGAAGATGGCACATCCTGGTACCTAATCAACTGCGTTGCCGGAGTCGAATTCGACCTGCTCAATCAATGTCGCGAGGTTACCAAACATTTCTCCACCAAGGACGTGGAAAAGTTCGTCGTGCCCACCGAACGCCACTTGCGCTCTCACGGCGATAGGAAGAAGGTCGTTGACGTGAAAGTGCGCTATCCGGGGTACGTCTTTTGCAAGATTCGCCTGTGCGAAGATGTTTACGAGACATTGCAAGAGTTGGAATATGCGCGCAGTTGGATGGGCACGGTGAATAGAAAGGGTCATAAGAAGCTACCGCCCGCACCGATGCCTCTGGGACCGGAAGAAGTCTTGAAATTCAAAGGATTGGAAGAGGAACAGGAAACATTTGAGGATATGTTCGGGGGAGACTACACGGGTAGGGCGGATCAGGGTGCGGATTTATTATCGCAATATGCTGGCTACGATGTTGGTCAAATGGTCAAAATACTCAGGGGTAGATTTGAGGGAGAGGACGGTACCGTTCGCCGACTGAAGAATGGTCAGCTAATGGTTCGAATGTTCACCTATGGTCAAACCTACGATGAGTGGTTTGATCCCGATGCTGTTCGGCCTCTCACGGACTTGGAAGTTATGCAAGGGTTCAGTGGTCCAACCACGCCCATCAATCAAGATCAGTTCGATGTTAGTATCGGGAAGAAAGATCCTAGCATTCTTGAACGTCCCATGGACGGTGAGAACAATATGATTGGAAGCATTGGCAATGCATCCATGCGTTCGAGTTTGTTGCAGAGTGCGGGGGCTGGGCCATCTGGCAGGAATCGTCGTGAGGATCGTATTGCGAGGGGTGAGACTGGCAATGGTAATCGAGATGTTTTTGGCCGCAGTCCCGAGGATGTCAAACGAGAGGAGCGAAATTGGTTGGCATATAGGGAAGAGCAACGAGCGGGCGCAAATAGAAATTTGAGCGCCACCACCTCTGGCCAACCCGAGCCGGTAAAGAGGAAAAAGGAGGGACCGAAGAAGGGACAAGATACATGGTGCGTGCGTTACTAATGCAATAGTTTTTGCTCCTTAATCGCATAGACCTCAAAATCTTTTTTCTTGGTACGAATAGGGGTATTGTTGAGCGAAGCTCTTGGTGCGTCTGTGAATGTATTTAGTCTGAATTGCAATATAGTTTCATTAACACCTGACGATAACTTTTGCATTTTTCATCAGGGACGGTGGAGAATATGGATTTGAAGCCAATTCCGAGGAAGAAGAGAGAGCGCGTAAACAACGCACCGCCGAGTTATACCAGGATCGTATAGCCAAAGATCGTCGCAGTAGAGATGAAAGCGCACCCTATAATCAGAGGAATACTGGTGGTAACAGACGTGAGCAAACCTCGATGGATCGCCGCCCAGCGATGGGACAATCTCGGCATCGCCCTGCAAAGGATGAAGATTGGACTTCGTTCTCACCCAATGCCAATGAAGATTCCACCAAAGAAGGAGACTTCTTTGATTCTTTAATGAGCCAGCTCAGTAGTGATCTGCGCGACGATTCATCTCATAGTGAAAGAGGGTCCCGTCGTCATGACAATGCCGGACCAACTACTGCAAAGGCGGTCGTGGAATCGAACACTGGTGCAGAAGACTCGTTCTTCGCCAATTTGATGGCTGAGCTTGGAGGGGTGCTTGATAAATCAAAATCAGAATCGTATCCGTCGAGAAGTGCCAATCTCGCCAGTCTGGAAGACGACGATGACTTCTTCGCCAGCCTTGAGGCTGAACTTTCTCAGTCGCTGGGCGGCGGATTTCAAAACGACAATGAATCAGAGACAGAAGAAGGCATTGACGATCTTATTACCACTCTCGAATGTGAAAATAGTGACGTGGGAGATGGATCGTCGCTGTCAGAAATTGACGTTGCACTGCGGGATGACTTGTCAACAAGCAAAGAAGTCAACGACGCGGATGACTTCTTTTCGAGTTTGATAGAGGATCTTGCGCAAGAAATAAGCAGGAAAGAGACTGAATCTGAGTTGATGGTATCAACCAAAGCCGCCTCTGACAGAAAAGGTAGTAACTTGTCATCATTTACTGTTCCAGAGCTGAAAGATTTATTGCGCAGCAAAGGCCTCAAAGTAGGAGGCACCAAAGCTGAACTGATAGATAGATTACAAAGCGCATCATGACGATAGCACGCTCCGACATCGAGGAATAGTGTCAAGAATGATGGCACAAATTAAGAGCAAGGGTAGACTAAACCCATAACATTATTTTATCATTATTCTCAATTCAGCAGACGAACACCTAAACTCAACTACACTTCCGTGAGGTCACTCTGATCAGTGAGTTGCCTCATCATATCCGCCACACTGTACCTGATGTTGTTAAACAAGCGACGGAAAAGAACTTCAAGAGCGTCATATTTTCCATGTGGCTGCTGAAGATTATTGTGCGCGACTTGGCAGATGTGCCCGAGCTTGAAGATACGGTTCTTAAGATCGTTGCGACGTTCTAGGCTCTGGTCTTCGCGGAAACCCTTCTGCTTTGTAATGATCATCTCATAGACACCTTTGTCAAGAGGAGGACCAACGTTTCCTACTGAGTTTGCAGGGGGGAGAACCAAAAGCATTTTCGCTTTCTGGTTATCATCAATTTTAAGGGCATTAATCTTGTCTCTTTGGTCAATCAAAATTTCTTCTGTCTTGAGCCACATATCAAGCGCATCTTCGTTGACGATCTTCCCTTCCGATGGAGTAACACGAAGCATTTCCTGTAGGCTCTCTTCCCCTTCTTTCGCAGGGACTCGATCAACGACATGAAGAAGGACGGAGAGAAAATCATTCTGGGTTGAATCAGCCTCCTTGAACGCCTTGATTTTCATGTAACAAAACCGAAGGTAGAGCTGCTCAAGAATGGCGCAGAGATGGATTCCCTCAGGAAGATAATCATTCATTTCGCAAACCATGGATACAACGTTGTGATCCATATCGAGCTTCATGTCTTCATCAACATAGCCAAGGCCTTGAATAACGTGCCGAGAGAGGTCAAGATACTTCGAATCGTTGACTCCATGGCAAAAGTCCTCCAAAGTGGGTCCTGCCATCCATTCCATCATTTCTTCGGTGACAGTTGGAAAGCATTGCTGAGTGCGTTGCATCTTACGCAAAGCCAAAGCGAACTCGGGCTTATTTTCGTCATGCACAAAATGCTTCAAATCATTGGGATCGTTGGACGCAGCAATAGCTCCCTGAAGAGCCATGGTTGGATAGCGAGGCTCTTTTCCAGTGACATTGGTGATTTGACCAAGCATAAGATTCTCGATGTAAGGCCATTCCATTCCAAGGTAGACAACGTTTCCCTGGACATCCATACCTCTGCGCCCTGCACGACCTTGCATTTGCTGCGCGATAAGCGCCGTCAACGAGTCGCCCATATCACCGCAAAAGACGCAAGAGCGGAAAGGCATATTAACGCCATAAGCCAAAGCTTCATCCGAGAAAACAACTGCAAGCCTTCCCTTCTGGGCCAATATTTGCACTTGGCGGCGGTAGCATGAAAAGCCAACCTCGTTTGTGTAAATGGCAATTCCACGTCGAAGACCGCGGATAAGGGCATGGTTGATGTCGACACTCTCACCAGACTTCTTCATGTCGGAAATGATATCTTCAACTTCGTTGAATCCCAGACGTTTACCCACAGGGGAGAGAACATATTTATCATGTGGCTTGGTGGTGTCCTCTTGGATAAGTGTTTCGTCGGTAAATCCAGACTTAGCTTCCTCTTCTGCCTCCGCGGCATTGACACGGCTAGCTTGGCCAGCGGCAACCTTACGCATTTGCGCCTTCTCGCGGGCAAGTTTGATCAAATCCTTGCGATATTCTGGGAACTCGGCAACTTGCTCGCTTTCAAGCTTGCTTAGAAGTGTCTTAAACATGGAAAACGCACCATAAGTGTCGAGCTGGAAAGCAACCGCGGGAAGTAGATCGCAATCCTTCAATTGCTGCACGACACCATACAAAATGTCACTGACATCCTTCTTAGCCTCAAGAGGTGGCGGAAGTTGTGCTTTACGAAGCTTCTCGTACAGCTCTGAGTGAGACTGGGACAGCACCGTAAGACGCGCCTTCAACCTCGTCTCATACTCTTTAGTCTGGTTAAGAGTAATGCGGTGATGCTCACCAGCTGAAGCCTTGAAAAAGTTTTCAGGGTCGTCCATTTCTTCCAAGACAGTTCCGGGGAAAATGGCTTTCATCCTCTTCCACAAATCAATCATGTCAACTGGAGTCATGGACAAGGCTGCAATCAAATCAGGTTCCGACTGCAAGCGTTCCGGTGTCATTGCTGCGACTGGGTGGAGCTTGACCATCTTCATCTTTTTCTTTCCGTCCTTACCCTCAGACTCAACAACAACCCAGCGCTGCAAGTTGATGAAACGTGCGAAATACTCTTTAAGGAGTACATCTTCTGAGTGTGCATCAATCTCAACTGCAGAAATGTGTTCATTCCGCACTTTACTTAGCCAAGCCTGAAGCTGTTTGGCGTTTCCAATGGTTGCACTCAAAGCAAGGAACGGGCAATTACACGCCCTAATAATCCTCTGCAATGCATCTCCCTCAGGTCCGTTGAGAGTGTGAACTTCGTCAAGAACAAGATAATCGAACTGACTGTATCCCCCGTCTAGAATCATGAATTCTCTCTGACCCTTCTTCATTTCCTCACCCGCAGCACCACGAGCCTTAATAATGCACTTTTCAATCGCTCGTGGTGTACCAATGTACACCTCCGCCCCTCCGCTGATCTCTTGAAAGGTGATGAGATCAGTAGCAATGGTGACGTTACCGCGAAAGAATTCGTAGTAGGTGGCAGCGATCTGCCACACTAGAACTTCGCTTGGAAGGACGAAGAGAACGGTGCCTTTCGTTTTCTTACAAGTGTACGTGCTCAAAAGTGTTTTGCCCGAGGATGTTGGAGCGCACACAACTGCACTCATCTTCTTATCAATTGCGTCGAGGATATCACACTGCCAATCCTCCAACTTGAAATGCCGATTGTACCGACTCAAAGGAGGAAGGCGATCAGACATGTCAGTGAGCTGAAACGAGATGATATCCTTCTTGCCATTCATCATCTTTCTCGCATACTTCAACGTATCTTTGAATCTATGAAATGAATACGTGAATGATACTAAAAATGAAAATGACTGCTCAAATGAAATAAATCATAGTGGGGGGATAGTGACTCACCGATCTCCATTTTCCTTCAGCAATTCTTTGAGCCCCTTAGCATCAGTGGAGAGGACGACAGCTTCCTTCTTTTCGGATTTCTCGTTCTTCGCATCCTTCGTGTCCTTCTTATCCTTTTTCGTATCTTTTTTGGCATCCTTCTTCGATTTCTTATCATCACTCTTCGACTCCTTCTTCGAGGACTTCTCCAGGGCGATTTCCTCTTCGCAGGACTTGAAGAGGGGCATCTCCTCTAGCGCCCAAAGAATGTCAAGAACTTCGGCCTCACTTGCCCCCACAGAGCCTTCTTTGAGGGCGGATACGGCAAAGTGCAACATCTTGAGCATGCGATGAATTTTACCGAGGGGGGTATCACAAGCAGCATCCTGAAGAGTTTTGAGCGTTTTAAGGTTGGAAAGCTTCATAAGATCGCGCTCAAGATCTTTCTTTACTTTCTCAGCTGCATTTGACTCCTTGATAGCCTCTGCAGCGGATGGCTTCTTCGCATTCTTCTTTGAGCCACCACCACCACTCTTCTTCTTGTCCTTGATTTCGGCGTCCGTTGGGCCATCAGCCGGCTTGGCCTTGCTGCGACGCTCTTTCTCCTCTTCCCATTTCCTCGCAGGATCAAAGATGGATCCCTCAGGCGGGGCCATATCACGCAGAATAATGGGAATGGACGACTTCTGCTTCCAGGCGACGCTAGCCTTTCTTTGCTCACGGTCAAAGGTCTAAAAAGGATGGTGAATGAGTGGCGGAGGATGGTGTGGCACGGTAATTATGTTATTTCGTGGTCGTTGAATGAAAATTAATGTATTCACAATATTCCCTCCTCTTTCATATCCCTCTCCACAAAGTAAAATCCCTACCTTGATAAACCCATCCCTGTACATGAGCGAGTTCTTATCGACCCAATAGAGATCGAAGGTGCGCGACTTGATGAAGTCATCCTCTTCCCCCGCCCCCTTCTCCGCTGCCTCGCCGGCAGCGGGAGGAACGTTATTTACGGCGTTGGTTGGTCCATTAACGGTTTGATTACTTGCATTGGCATTGCCGGCGGTGCTCGCCTTCTGTGGCGCAGGAACGAAAGACATACACTATTGGTTCGGATGGACGGGTTGTATGGTTGAGTCGATTTGTGACCACGCCCCAGCCACACAGCACTCACACTTCTTGTTGGTTGGTATCGTACGAATGGTACCTATCTAGATAGAGTGGTGGTGCACGCAACAATACAAAAAATAGTGTACGTAATACGAACCAGAGCTGAATGTACGACGTACACTATGAGAGAGTGAGGCTTGCCCCCTCCAGCCCGCTTTTCTTGTCCGCAAACCAAGTCTTTCGTAGCAAGTCTTTCGAGTTCGATCCTCGTATGGTAGATACTACCACACAGAACACAGATACTGTCGTCGAGGAAGTAGTGTTAGTGTCTAATATTAATATTATTTCTTCACAAAAAAGCAAACCTACCCAACAATGGCACCCAATTCCGCCATCGTTGCCGCGGGTGTTAGTGCCACCTTCCATCTCACTCGTCTAGTCATTGACCTTGTCATGGTGGCGAGCGAGACGGCCAAGGCGAATGAAGCAAAAATCGAGAATTCCAAGCAGGAAAGCAACAGCAAGGATGATTTGAAACAATCGCGACCGTCATCCGGACAACGGCGTCTCTCCACCTGGGTTGTTAATGGACGGCTTTCTGTTCGAGAGTCCGCAAGCAGGAGCTATCTTGCCCCTGATGAAAGGCGAGGTAGTTCGTTTTTCAGACGATTCTCCGCATCATCATCTCCACCCCGCGGCCTCGGCAACACAATAACGACCGTGCCAGCAGCAGATGAGGGCGATGCAGAGAATCAAACGGACAAAGAAGAACCCAAAAGTGGTCTGGAAGCTGCGATACCAGTGATATCTTCATTAATCCATCTGGGCTTGGTTGAATACTTCATTGCGGCAACTGTTCTCACCGCCACTGCATCTCATGAAAATCGGCCGGCATTTGCCGATGCATTGTATGACTCCATCCCGCTGGGATGCGTGTCTGTGGCTATTTTTGTTGGACTTGTCATGAACATTCGTGACTATTCACGTAAACGCTTTACTTCTCTCCAAAGAGGTCTCTATTCGATATCTGCCCTAATATCAATGATGGGGTGCGTTGTTTCCATTGCTTTCCCTGCTAGCGATGGAGAGAGTGGCAATCCTACTAAGGTGGATATTACCACTCTCGTTTGCCTCATAGTATATGCATTACTAGCAATTACCGAAGGAAGGATATGCAGTTATCCAAAAGTCAATACAAAGGATCGGAAAAAACTCAGACTCAACAGGCGTGCACTCTTGACAATATTAAAACCCTACTTTTGGCCACAGGAAACGGCGACATCGGCAACACTCAATCGTATCCGTGCAATATCCACTTGGGTGTTTGTTGCATCGTCCAAGGCGTGCAGTTTGACGGCTCCTATATTTTTGGGGAAAGCCTCTACCGCGCTGACGCGGCTGGACTATCCAAACGCCATTAAATATTCAATTATCTACGCATTGATCCAATTTGCGTCAACCACTCTCAAAGAATTTCAGAGTTTAGTGTACCTCCATGTGGCTCAAGCTGCATTCGTTGAGCTAAGCGAAACAAGTTTTAATCATCTACACAGTCTCAGCCTTGATTGGCACCTCATGAAGAAGCTTGGCGAAGTGATACGTAGCATGGATAGAGGTATAGCCGCATGCGATACTTTGATGAAGTACCTTTTTCTCTGGTTGGTCCCATCCATCGTTGAATGCCTTATGGTTACCATCATTTTTGCCACATACTTTGACTACTTCCCCCTCGCGGTATCGGTGTTCTTTTTTGTGTACACCTACATCTTTTGGACCATTCTCGGTAAGGCCCCTCCTTGCTCTCGTTATGTCCAATGATAATTTTTCTGCACAAAACTTAGTAGTCTCATTTATTCATACACATGTATACACAAGTCACGTTATGGAGAAAGAAATTCAGGAAACAAGTTGCAAAGAGCGACAACGATTGGCATGACAGATGTACAGACTCGTTGATTAACTTTGAGACAGTCAAGTACTTCACTGCTGAGGAGTATGAGAAGAAGAGGCAAGTAGATATGGGGTATTACATACTGTTCATCACTGTTGTCTCAGTCTAACAACCGTTGATTTTGACAATTCTTCAAACTAGGTTTGGAGAATCAGTGAAAACGTTCCAATCAGGCAGTGTGAATGTCCAGGCCTCTTTAAGCTTCTTGAATATCACCCAACAATTACTATTGCAAGCCTGTCTGGCAACCGGCTTATCGCTGTCAGTGATCAGTATCCAGCAACGTATGGATTGTTGCGTTGCATCTGGCTGCGAAGTCGGTAATTCTGTTTGCTGCTCAGAACTCCAGAATTGCACAGGAATGGAAGTAGGCGATTTCATCACTGTATTATCGTACACACTAAATCTATTCATGCCACTGAATTTTCTTGGCAGCATCTACAACCTTGTCGGTAAGTATTTCGCAGAATAACACCCTTTTTTCGTTCAGGGGATCCTCACATGACTCTATTTCCAGTAATGGCAATTGTTGATTTGACCAACTTGAGTGAACTGTTGGCAGAAAAGCCCGACGTAACAGATGCTCCTGATGCAATAATTCTTCCGCTCAAAAATGTAGATGATCATGACGTGGCTGTTGAGTTTGACAACGTGAATTTCCATTATCCTACGCAGCCAGATACGAAGGGGCTGAAGGGATTGTCGTTCAAGATGAGACGAGGAACTGTAACAGCTATTGTTGGTCCAACTGGTGAAGGTATGGTGTAAAATTGAATCACAATAGCCATAGTGATTGCCAAACGAATCCTAACCAAGTCATTCGTTGACTCTTGTTCTCAACTGTACCCATTCAAAGGAAAAACAACTGTGTCAAGACTTCTCTTCAGGTTCTATGATGTTCTTGGCGGGGCTGTGAAAGTAAACGGCGTCGACGTTCGGTCTCTAAAACAGAAAAGCTTACGCGGCACAATAGGTGTTGTACCCCAAAATACATCCCTCTTCAATGATACGTTGAAAAGCAACATAAAGTATGGTAGACAAGATGCCACTGATGAGGAGGTGCTGCAGGTAATCAAAGACGCTCAGCTGCAGGCATTTGTCGACAGTCTGCCCGAGGGATGGGATACCATGGTAGGAGACAGAGGACTCAAACTCAGTGGAGGTAAGTGAATGATCGATAATACCACAGTTAGTGCAAACGCAAATCCTTGAATCCAACATTTTTCGTACAGGCGAAAAACAGCGTACCGCCATCGCACGATGTCTTTTGAAGAACCCTTCCATTGTTGTTTTGGATGAGGCCACATCCTCTCTCGACACAATAACTGAAAACTCTGTTCAAGATGCACTTGATAGATTAGGCTCTGATCGAACCGTCCTAGTCATTGCCCACAGGTTGGGGACCATCAAAAAGGCAGATAATATAATTGTATTAGGGGGAGGGAAAGTTGCCGAGGAAGTGAGTTTCTCTGGGCTGGATGTTCAAAAAATCATGACGTAACTTATCATCACTTATCATCTCTTATTCTGCTATCATTTCAGGGTACACATGACGAGTTGTTGAAGAAAGGAGGCAAGTATGCTGAACTCTGGAATATGCAACTGCACAGCACAAGGGACTCCAAAGTAAACAGTTCCAACAGCCTGGCTGAGTTGAACATTGAACGCGACTAGACTTACGTAGAAGTAATCATCTGTTACTTTTGTTCCAGCTTAGGAATTCAACCACCTTGTCTGTAGATCATCAACTGGGTAGCCCCAGTGTTCCATCGCCTCTTTCATCTGATACGTATTCTGTCTAGGAAAGAATAAATTTTCGCTCACGAACTTGCCCGTGACGTCTAGATTGTTGTACCTATGCACCGTCATCGTTTCATACAATCCCGCCAGCGCTGCCGGATCATTCTCCACAAATCGAATAGCATCCTCTCTATCCAATGCATTGAAAAATAAGAGCGTTCCGATGGCGATTGATTTTGGATCAGTCTTTTCTGCCGTGGCTACATGTAGCGGCCCTGATGCAATTACTCGCTCGCTACGGATCAAGTACTCCAGATGATCATTGGTGATCTCCTCCCTTAATCCATCTGATATGGCTTCGGGTCGATCAAATGCCAATGCCATTGTGGGCAGACCATCCCGTCCATCATCGCGTCGGAGTGTGTGGTCGCGTATTTGTCTCCATCGGAATAGGGGGATGGAAGAGACGTCGCATTTTCCTGCGGAGTCAACTCCTAGGAGAAAACGAATTATGGGATCACGGGAAAGAGCCTCACGACAATCTTCGATTGTAGGTGAGTCGATGCACATGGCGTGCCCAATAGTTCGTTGAAGGTCTGATGACAGCCTATTCGTTTGCCAAATAGATTTTGAGATGTGAGCTCGATCCAAATCGTAGCAAGAAAAGAACGAATACGGAATACGACCGCACTCACAGCTGGTGACTCCAGAGCACATCAGCTTTGCTCTCCGTATTGAATGTATCATTGTATAGATTCTGTTTTCGCGCCCACATGACGTGATCTTCTGTCAATGCAATCCTATCCTCGTGCATCTCCCACAATGCATTTGAATAATCCTCCTCGTCGGCGTTGGCATCATACCTCGACGAGTGTGACCTATCAAACACCAACGCCAAAAATCGATTGCCGATATTATTTCGCGATGTTGGTACGGCAATTTCTTCAGTTACCGGGACGTCGGCCATGTCCACTTCTCCCCGTAGTGGTGCGGTGGTGGAGGAGCCGCCACCGTCGTCGCCTCCATCGCCGAAATCAGATTTGTCAGCCTTGTAATCGGAGCTGTCGGCCATGAAGGACATGCGAAGAGAAGAACATGGCGTCGGCAAGGGCTTTTGCAGTTGTGGAGGCACCGATAGGAAGGCATGCGTTGCTGCTGCTATAGTTGATACTGCGAAAGATATGCAGAGTTGGCGTCTCATGATCATGCCCATGATTAGAGGGAGTGATGTGATGGTGATGTTATGATGTTTGACTTCAGTGGATTTTGTGTTCACGATCTATCTAGTACTTGGTGGGCGGGGTCTGGCATCATTTTTTAGTAAGGTACTACGGCCAGGCCACGGACTAGATTGGCGGGAAGATTCATTGAATTTCCACGTGGAGGAATCACAGCCAAAATGAGGGATTGGAGGGGATTGGGCAGAGACGATACTTTTCTACAACAGTGCAGGGAAAAGGGAAATTGGGATTGGAGTGTTCAACTGCATTGCTTCCGAAGTAGAATTGAAGTCCCGAGTCACTGCCATGGCCAAATCAAGTAAAAACAGCCAATCTGCAAAATGCGATAAATCAGATGCCAGCAGTACTACTGCCACCGAAGTTGGACAGAAGCGAAAACGCATAGTGGAAGTGATCGTTTGTCCGACGGCCTTTCCGGACTTTTCAACCGTGGGTGGATCTACCACTCGCCGACGGGAACAGCAGCGGAATAACCTTGCGCCAAGTAGTAATAATTGTGGACATAAGAGTGGTATGCGCGACCGAAGCAGTTACAACAATCAAGATATCACGCGTCCAGTTCTCGACATACAAGAAACGATTCGTGAGGTGCACAAATTTGGTGCCGAGGGTTTCACAGGCGCACAGAAGAAGTCACATCAAAACGCTGAGTTGGAACGATTGACCGGTCGGACTGCCAAGCGACAAAAAATACCTACGAAAATCTTGGTAGGGATGCGGAAGAAAGCATTGAAGCGCGAAGAGCGCGAAAGGCAGGAATTGAAAGAGAGTGGAGTGGTTAGTCATCATTCCTCGTCGTCACAGGGGAAAAAGAAGACAAAGGATAGGAGACAAGGTATGGCTGATCAAGGTGGTAGTAAGCTGAGCTGGGTGTTTGGATCGAATCGTGCGAGGAAGGGAGATCGAAGACGAATAGACCCGAGATCATTCGGTCCCGCCCCAGATGTTGGGTTCATGCGAAAGGGAATGCTAAAGGTGAAACAACCCTGACACATGGGCGAGCGGTGATAGTGATAGTTTTATCATGCATCGAAGACGCATGAGCTTACAAAAATTACCACAACACTGTCTTCTCTTGATTACATCTTGAACGTAACGGCATTCTTCCTGACGATTAAGTTTAGCACGCAACAGAAATATCACGCGTTCAGGCGACGCGTTTCCACAATGCCAAACCACCGCCTCCTCCCCTTGCAGTTGCAATATCCTTATCTGCACTGATCCAATCAAAGAACGCTCGTCTTCCCACATCCGCCAACTTCTCATTATTGGCACTTCCCAAACCAGTGCTCGCCCCCAGCTTGGCCACATCCTTCCTTCCTAGTTTAATTTTGAGCAATCCCAGGATTTCAATCATGTCAAAATCAAACTCCAACTTTCGTTTCTTAGTATCAAAGTCAAAGTCTCCACTGAACTTGATCAGTGGAAGACTCCATGCATAGATTCCATTCTCAATAATTTTCGGGGTACTAGATGCATCAAACTTTTGAATTGCCTTGAGGGGAAAGTAGTTCACCCTTCCACCAGATTTCTGCTGTCGTTCTTTCGTTCCCGTAGTGAAAATTAGTCTCCACTCTCCAGAAATGTTGTCCATGATGTCCTTGGAAAAGGATTCTGGATCATCCTTGAATTTGAGCTTGCAGTTTGTTTCGAGCGATGAGAGAGCATCGAGGACTTTGTCGGGATTTTCTAACTTCGTCTCGGCGGCACGGCATAGGAGTTCTTTCGCTTCTTGAATTGCCTCGTTGAGAGATGCTGTAGAAAGTTTCGTTGTAGATGAGGAGAGAAAGAGGGTCGAGGAAGACGATGACTGGTGATCCCGAAGGCGTGCTATCGAAGATGAACGGGGAAGGAAAACCCGCGATGAGAAGGCGGCAGCTGGAGCAGTGCTGAGCGATATCAATGCCAAGCAACATAAGAAGAATCTCGTCGTGATCATGATTGAGGGAGATTCTTTGCTCAGTCTCACGTAGGCCGCCGGGCAATAGGTAGTGAAGTCCTCTTCGTATTGTTGTGTTCAATGACCGCCGCGGAAAAAGTCATATTAATTCCAATCAACCCCTCTGTGTGCGTGGCAGGAGAGAATCGACCCATCGACAGCAGTCAAAGGAGGGTGAAAAATCTTTTCGGATGAACTGTGGGGTACTATGGTACAGGCGGTTGATGAATTAACTATTTGTACAGGAAACTACTTGGTAGTAAAGCCGTCTCTCTTGTCCAAAGTACACAACGCACAGTCAGAAGGTTTCAAACTAAGCATGAAAGGCATTAGTGGAGCAATAATTGGTCTTGGATTGGCGAGCCTACAGTGTCAGACTACAGGATTTGTTCCAGCCCTCACAGTTTCTGGGCGAACGACCACAACGAGGGGTCTTATTCCAGGCACCAACAAAATTGCAATCGCTTCATTCAAACAGGCCAGAGTCAATTTTGTGCAGACTGCCAAGGCAACGAACGGCGAAGCCGATGAGTCCAACAGTGATTCCATTGACATCAACCCACCATATGCCTTAGCATTCATCCTCTTTTTAGCATTTGCCTACGTGAGGCAAGCGGGTGAAACGGAAGGAGCGTCCATGGAAATATTACAACAATATATTGCCGATCCGCTCAATCCTGGGTACAATGAACTTTTCATAACAGTTTTCAATTTGCTTGGTCTGTATGCTGCGCCATTAGCATGCTTGCTCATGCCGGGTGCAAGGGGTCAAAGACTACCAGCAGCTCCCTTCCTCCTTGGTTCCATGTTCGGTGGGTATGGAGTGCTGGGAATCTATGCTAGTACACGAAAACCCAATCTATTGCCAGTGACCAAGTCGGAGCTTGGGTGGTTCACTGCAAATGTATTGGAGAATAAGTTTTTCAATTACTTCATACTGGCCTTAGTCACATCCGCTTACATAACCTCTGGAGCTGCGGCTGCCTTCATCTCGAATCCTGGGGAATTGATCCAAGGATACAAGGATCTATTCTCCGAAGGTTCGGCGATCGTCTCCGCATCCTCTTTAGATTTCGTTATATTAACATTATCCGCTGCATCGTTTATCCCGGAAGACCTATCTCGAAGAGGATACAAGGGAGACCTGACACCGGAAATGATAGCGTTGTCAACTCTTCTCCTGCCTGGTGTGGGAGTTGCTCTGTATTGTGCTCTTCGTCCTAGTTTGGATGAGGAATGAGATGAAAATCATACCTAGCACGGTTGCTCTCTGGAACACTTACCGTCGTTGTAGTGTTTTGAACTGGGATACAGTAACTTAATGATCAGTTACGGCAATTCTAGGAAATAGGTGAGGACTATTATTGTTTCTAGTATAAGAGAAGTAAGCGATCAGATTTTATAAATTAGTACTGAATTGATTACGCTCTCGAAATAATAGCACTTTCGAACATAGACCCGTCAATAAGATATCATGACGTATCTCATTTTTGCGGTTGAAACTGGCGGCCACCTGCTGCAGCGATGGCAGCTTGCTGCTGTGCTGCCGCGGCAGCCGCCTGCTGCTGTGCAAGTAGAGCTTGTTGCTGCTTGCTCGCAGCACTTAAAGTCTTCAGCTCAGTAATAATGTTGGCGCATAATGTCATGAAAGAAAAGGCATCCCCGGTCATTTTCTGAAAGTCGAGAAGGTATATGCTTTGTTGCACCTTGTACAATGTAAGCCCGATCTTGATACAATATTCCCTCGTGCTGAGATCTGGTACCGAAATAGCATCATGCGTCCCTATGCATTTCGTTTTGCTCTCATGGACATCCTGATTACCTTCATCATCGATATTCATATCATTCCCACCTCCTCCTGTATCCCACGCATTTTCAGGTAATTCTCCCCCCGCCATGGGCATTGAAAACTGATGTCTCAAGCTTTCCCGTGGCATGTTCGGTCTCCATCTGCATTTGACGCGATATGATGATAACTGAAGCCATTCGCAGCCGAGTGCCATCAAAGCTTTGTAAACCTCCGTCATGACATGTGCAGGATCCTTCTTACTTTGAATTCCAAGGTACCAGCGACGATTTCTGCGTCCGTGCTGATGCTGTGCAATCATGCCAATATTACCTGGGATCGACGATTGCATCTGTACCACATGAGGACTGCCCTGACTACCGAGTGATGCGGGGATAGAGCTGGGGGGAGGAGTGTGCATTGCCCCTCCACCGAAACCCCCTCGCACAGCACCAGGTTGAAGTAACACCCTCGCCGCCTCTTCAGCCATTCGAGAATGACTGTTTTGGGTGTGGTGGGCTGAGGGGGAATTTGCGCTACCATACCCGCTGTAGCTACCCGGAGCGCTACCCATGCTCCCGGGGTACCCCCCTGGTGTTGCCCCTCGCGAACCCCCCGGGCTGAAGGCAGGGGGAGTTGCGCTTGCCGCCTCCCTAATGGCCCTCGCCACCTCCATGACGCGGAGGCGTGTGTGCTTGTGATCTAATATTAATTCGTAGGCAACACGAAGGTCTCGAAGAATTTTTGGAGCCCCATCTTCGCGGCTGTCCTCAAGGGATGCTGCGCTCTCAACAAGTTCCCGTGTAATCAAGGGATAGTTGGGATGATTTTGAGGGAGGGTACTTGGCATACCATTCATCGTGGCTCCATTTAGAAGGTGCTGATAGGCCTTATGAAATGGAAGTTTCATTACTTCATCAATTACCGCGGGGTCAACGACACGCTCCTGCTTCTCCATCAGTTCGGGTGGGTGTCGTAAGTATGGCGGCAGCTTATGTTGAAACCAGGGATGAAGGCGAATTTCAGGGATAGTAATTCTTTTCATTGGATCTACTTCCAGCATGCGAGGTATAAGATTTCGTGCCAGCTGGGAAAGATGCGACGGGAGACTGTACATGCCACTCTTGATTTTCTTGAATA
The DNA here is from genome assembly GCA_036939735.1 of Discostella stelligera. Taxonomy (NCBI): domain Eukaryota; phylum Bacillariophyta; class Thalassiosirophyceae; order Thalassiosirales; family Thalassiosiraceae; genus Discostella; species Discostella stelligera. The sequence goes on along the minus strand of JALLBB010000051.1, from coordinate 4,793 downwards.
AATTAGGGATTGATTCATCATCAAAAGGGAGCGATCCGCACAGCAACGCATATAAAATGACTCCGCAAGACCAAACATCAACTTCTGGACCAGCGTATAGGTGACCACTGATAACTTCAGGGGCGGCATAGTTCGGAGATCCACAGGATGTGCGAAGAAAATCTCCATCTCTCATCAAGTTTGAAAGACCGAAATCCGCAATTTTTATGTTCAAGTTGGAATCTAGCAATAAATTCTCCGGCTTCAAATCCCTATGAACAATTTTTTGGAAGTGACAATATTCTACCCCTGAAATAATTTGATGAAAGAAGTTCCTTGCTTCATCAGCTGCTAATCGCCCTTTCGATACAATGTAGTCAAACAATTCTCCTCCGGAAACATATTCATTTACAAGGAATATATCTGTTGGGGTATCAATAACTTCATATAGACGGATGATGTGGGGGTGCGTACATAGGTGAAGGATGTTTATTTCTCTTTGAACCTTTTCCTCCATTCCAAGCTGCTTAATCTTGGCTTTATTTAAGATCTTCACAGCAACTTTGTGGCCGGTGATCGCATGCGTTGCAAGTTTGACCTGCGAAATCAAATGGATGTCAAGTAATATTTTTATCAGTCTCAGGTTAGCGCTTCGCGACAATCAAAGGAAAACACCAACCACTATCAAAGAATCATATCAATACAGTGCGCATGAGCAATTTAGATTAAATGACACGGTGACGTGCAACGTGAAACGACCTTGCATTTTGATGGCTGTAATCAGATGTCACTCGACACCTACTCTGCCGGAGGCTGGGTACACCCCAGGTCTCACCTTGCCGAATGCACCGATCCCAAGATTCTTTCCCAAAACATACTGCCCGATCTGAACGGGGGGCTGCTCCATGGTATTGGTCTATTGCAGCGTCCTCCAACGGCGGCAAGGGTAAGAGGCGTCAGCATTCAGATGAAGCCAAAAAAAGATGATTATTGGTGGTGGATAATGATCGCTGTAATTCGCTGTACAAAAATTCCCTGATGCACCCACGCGATATGAATTCCTATGTAGAATAATTCCATCTCTCGAAAATTCACCTCTTGGCGTTGGCGAGAGAAAAGTGTCACTGTGGTTAGTGGTTACTAAGACTTACACTACTAACCTCTACTCTACAAATAAGACACTCCATTCAAGCATGTACTGTTGCCAGCATACATCAGCAAAATAATCAATAGTACCAAGCCCTGCCCAATTCCGCCTAGTTACAACCAACAGGAACAGGTCACAACTACTGGAGGACTCTCATACAATCTTCCCCATGCATACTGATCTATGCACATCAGGAGTATGCAGAAACAAGTTATTCAAACGATCATCATCCCTTCAAATTTGCTCTTTTTTTAATAAAGTGGGACCGTTGATCACCCAGAGGACAAGAGCTCTGACGCACTACATTGGTGCCTTGGGAGAGGTATGGTAAGCGGAAGAGAGAGACAGAGAATGATGTTAGTGTCATCATCGTAGGATACATGATCGCTCATGAATAATCACTACTTACCGCTTGCCTGCGACGGGTCTTGATTCATTGTTTCTGCATTTCGCCCATTGAAAAGTTTGTGGGAGAGTAGGCAATGAATGGATAGTAGTCGCTTCTTTCGTACTTTTTTCCACTCCTTCATCCTCATGGTTAATGGATGTCAAATACAAGGAAGTGAAAATTATGAAAGGAGAAGAACCGCAATGTTGTGCTTGTTTTTTATTCTCACATTTTAGAGAAAAGATACTTTTTGGCTGCGAAGGTCTGATTGAACTTTAGTGTATGTATTCCTTTGTTCCAGAAGAATGATGGTGTCAAGGGAAAAGGGATACGTGGTGAGCAGTTGGAACCATTATTAATTCCTATTAAGGGGAAGAAAAAGGGTGTCAAGGAAAGTATCAAAACTTCCGGCAAAACAAATGCATTTTGGCATTTGCAAGATTCTTTGTCTTCTTTCATTCTGGACAACATCCTCACTTGACGCTTGTGATGAGAAAATCTTCTTTCTACCCATCTTCTTCAACACAACTTGCAGATTATGCATCATCTCCTTTGCTCTTCTTGTGATGCGAGAGAGGAGGTGAGTGAAGCATATCCAGACTCCTCTTTCCTTTTTATTCCTACATTGCAAGAAATTACAGTAAGTGAACATGACTTCGAGAGCGATAATTCCAGAGAAAAATGATGGTCCCCAAGATGAGGGAATGCGGGTAATAAAAATGGCTTTTTCTCGCCTGTCATGGGGTGACTCTACTCTCACTAGTGTCGTCAACGACCTCACCATTCAAAACTCCCAAATGGCTGTTCGCGGATCTATCATCATGAACAACATGGTGGCGATGTGCGTTTCGGAGAATCAAGCCTTACCCCACAACTTTATGGACCAAAAATTTCTATATCAGGCATTTAACTGGCACCTTGCAAAGAAACTTAACAAGATCGACAACAGTGTCCTCCGTGATGTAGTAGCTGGAAAATTTGCTTATCATAACGATGAGCATGGTGTCGTTGATCCTGAAACAAGATTTCGTCTTCCTGATGTCTACCTCGAAGGACAGGGATGGTTAATTGATTATTTGGTGGTCATGTATTCCGCCAACATGATAACCTCAATCAAAGCCAAGTGGCGTGCTCTGATCAATGACAGCATAAAGACATACCAAAAAATCAGTGAACTTGACAGATACTCTCCAATCCTCAAAGAGATCAAGCGTCAAATCTACAATCCAGCCAGGCCACCACCCGACGATGCACCTGAAGTACTACCTGATGACGCATGGGATTTGATTAACTTTCATCGATTAGGATTTCACGTCGAAGATGATGTGCCCCTGAATGATGAATATTTTGAGGATCGAGACATGTATCATCATTTTGTTTTTCATTATGGCAAGTGCCTAGAGCGCCAATGTGAACTTGAGGTTATTCATCAAATGGAGTTCAAAAAGAGACTTCCATTACCCATGTTCAGTATGGGAAGTCAAGTATCTTTGCAAATTGACATGAAAGGATTGTATTACATCCTCAAGGAGTTTGAAAAACGTCATCGTATTGCCGGTACATTGTACGAGCATCCATTCCAGCGACTACCTACTGCAAAAGCCCGATGGAAACGACCTGATTTTGAATTTTGGGTAGACTATTTGTTTCGCATTCATGAGGTAGTTCGTGGAAGCAAGACATTTCATAAAGAGGGTGTTATCCTCACCACTGATGCTGTCCAGGTCTCTGTTCACTACAAGAAATATGTGGCACCAAATCCAAATGCTAAGAAGAAGATCATCAAGACACCACGCGCATTGATCAATGCCAAGCGGAGGTCCAAGAGGAGGGTTGGTATCACTCAAAACAATGATACAATTGACATTGTGAGAGGAGTAGCAGGGATTGGTTTGGATATGATTCTTGATGAGGATCAAGCTTTTGATATGGATCATGAAGATGTCTTCCTACAAGATGACGAAGGTAGGTGAATCAAGTGATGAACTCAATATTATCCTATTCAATTGCTGGATACTAACAAATCATAACAACCATTGCAAGTTCTACCACCCCTTTACCTTTATGTTGATCCAGGTTTGACGAACATCCTTTATGTTCAACTACGTGATGGCAATGGCATTCTTCTTGGAACACGTATTCTTGCACGAGGAATGTATTATGAGCGTGCAAAAATTAATGCTGCTATTGCAAGGTCGAATAAATGGAATTTGTCTCCAGAATTGGCCACAGTAATTCAGGGTCTCGCTGAAAATCACTTCAAGTGTGCCAGTTTAACTGAGTATGAAAGAGCAATTGACAATTACAATGCAAATTTTGATCTCATTTGGAACCTCAAGGGTAGGACCAAAAAGTGGTCAAGGCAAAAGTTCTACCTCTACCAGCGAAAGGCAAAAGTAATTCAGCGCTTTTTGTCTAAACTCAAGAAGAGAGGTTACGCAGATCCTGTCATGTATTATGGTTCGGGAACTTTTGCAGCAGGATCCAAGGGTCAGCGGTATGCACCATGCAAGTGGGTAAAGGAAGAATGCAAAGAATTTTACCATTGTATCACACACAAGTCCTGATGGAAGAAAGAGTTGTTGGAAATGATGTTTTTTTGCAAAAGAAACATCTTATTCCAATCTGTCCACTAGTATAGTTATGTTTTCCAAATGATGGTCTTGATTTGACGTCATCATTTGACGCAACAAAGACTTCAATGAAATAATCTCGTACAAAAGAGTCTCTCTCTGACAGATATTGGTTATCGTTTGGAACCGACAACGAAGATTCTGATGGAATTTTGTTTGATTCATTCATAGCTTGGGATAACAAAATGCGTCGCCCGGCCATCCTGTTGTTGCCGTCGCAGGAAATCCGTCGATACCAGAAGTCGACGGAGTTACTAATTCGCAAGGCTCTCTTCCAGCGACTTGTTCGCGAGGTTGCTGAGGATATAATGAAGGAAAAGGGATTGTTGGTTGTGGATGATCTTCGCTTCCAGTCAACAGCGGTGCTTGCCCTCCAGGAAGCATCAGAGGCTTACCTTGTTGGACTCTTTACCATCATGCCCAAGGACATGCAACTGGCCAGACGTATTCGAGGTGAAAGGATTTAACCACAAAATTGTTTGACTGATAGTGATTAGTGATTGGAGTGGAGATAGAACCGGGGATATCCGACGAACAAAACAGCAAAGAACAATTTTGTCGAGAGAGTGTAATGAACTACGTTGTTCAATTGGCATATTCGGATGAATTTCGATGTTTTGTGTGTCAAGATAATAGCAATTGGTTT